>VZRW01000914.1:1537953-1576462 GCA_013398125.1 Aegotheles bennettii | reverse complement strand
CCGCGGGGCTGTCAGCCGGGTGCCCCGGGCTGCCCCGGCCGCGTCCCCCGCAGGGACCCGTGTGAAGCGGGCGTGCGGGCAGCCGAGCTCAGCCCGGGCGGTCACACGGAGCCGAGGAGGGCGCAGCCCCCCAGCGCAGGCCTGGGCGCTGTGAGGAGGCCCGACAGCAAAGCAACAGGGCACCACCGGCATCCATAAACACAACAGCCCTGTGCTGGGCCCCAGAGCTCTGCCCCGAGCTCCACAGTGCACCGGGACAGCCGCTGTGCTGCCCCAACGGAGCTGATGGGTGTTCAAGGTTGTCTCATCTTGCAACTGTTTTTGTTGTTTAGAAAATCTATTTTCTCCTTGCAATAACTGCAAGCTTCTGCCAGCAGATCTGCGATGCCTCTGATGGTAAGGAAACTGTTCCAAAGCCTGCTCCTAGACAGGATTTCAGAGGGGCCTTTCTTCTGTCTGGGTGGTTCTGGATGGCCAGCGAGATGAGGGCCTTTCCTCAGCAGCAAGTCTCATCCTATGGAGATGTTAATATGTGCCCCCTTCCCTGGTGATGGGTGCTGAGAGGGAAAACAGAGGTCCCTGGACTTGCCTGCAGTGCTGCGGCATGCTTGCTGGAAGTGAGATGCTGGGATCTGACTGCATGTGATTTTGCACCAGTAGCTTGATCACCACCATATGCTTAGGGATAATTCTCCCAAATTAGTGCCACATGGATGTCGGGCAAAGTCCTTTGAGAGAGCTCAGTCAGGGCTGTTGCTGTGCACCCAGTTGCTTTTGTTTCTCTTGTCAATAGGTCTGTGTTGATGATTTTTACCATGGCTCACTATGTTGGTACACAAGTGATTTAAGACTCCCAGTTCCTCTTGGCAGCAGAAGGCCTGTGCTCCTCTCTCATATCTGCTGCCAGCTGGAGAGCTTCCCCAGGTGGTAAAAGTAGACTTTCTCCCAAAGGGTTTTGCTTGATTTGCAACTCAGTGTAAACAGGATAAGATGAGTTCAAGGTCTTCCTGGATTCCCTAAACCCACCGAGCTTATGATAAGAGCAGCTCACACAGCCTTTTCTTCCAAAACAGTCTCCAATGTTATGTAATGCTCAAATGTAATGCTGCTTCCCAGTTTTGGAAGGTACATAAGCAACAAGTGCAGATCCAAATTCTATGGTAGCTCTTCTCTAATTATCTAATTTTAAAGGCACAGGGTGAAACGCTTTCGGGAGCTGAGTGGAGTTGGGCAGCCTAGACCCACTCATACCACTGACTTGTAGTGCTGTTTGCCTTTCTGTTGAAGCCAGGCGAGCTCTGCTGATCATGTTACAAGGTAGAGAGAAGGGGATGGTCTCTGCTTGTTTCTGAGTAGTGTCAGTGGGTGAGGAAAAGAACCCAAACAGCACATCTGGTACAGAGCTGGAGTGGGGGCAGGTATTGGCGCAAGGGGACAGTTGTCTGTGGAGATGGTGTGTCTTGTGGAAGAGGGGCTGATGTTTAGAAATGCAACTGTCTGCTGCCAGCAAAGACAAAACAAAGAATGGTGTTTGTGGGGATGGCCTGATCAGAGAGGATTCTTCGCTTTTTTTCTGACAAAGGAATAGTTCCTGCATTCTTGTTTGCCTGCCTCATTAGCACTCTCTCTCCCTGCCTACGCTATAAACACTGCCTTTTGGGAGCAAACAGAAGGGAACTCTGAAAATGGATAGAGTCCAAGTAGCAGCTGCTGTAGGGAAAAAAAAATCTGCTGGCACGCTCAGCTCAAGGCCACAAGATCAAAGAGGCCCTCACCTGATGGACGTGGGTATCATGGCTTGCTAAGTTGTAGTCAGGGCAAAAGTGATGTTGACCTGACTGTTCTGAGAGCCAAATTTGACCCAGCAGGCACAGAAGAGCTGCATCAAAGTGGCATGAAGCCATCTGCTGTGTTATTTCTCTCAGCACTATCTAAACACGTGCTTTTTATTGTGCTTTCACCAGATCCCCTACTACAGTTTATAGTGAGGGCTGGCAAAAGGGACTGCTTGATGATCATTAATGTTTGGTCTTGGCACAGGCTTCTTCATCATCTGCTGCCCACCCCAGCATAACTGCTCCTTGCTGAGGTCTATGTCCTGTCTTGTACTCACTGTGCTCCCTCTGTTCCCCTCCTCCAGAGAGCTCACCATGGTCAATGAGACCCAGCATACCTGCAGTGCCAGTTCCAGCTCCAAGTCTGATGGTGGCAGCAGTAGTGGGGGTGAGAGCTCGAAGGACAGTTCACGCTGCTCCACCCCTGTCCTCGATGCTGACCGTCATGAGCGACTGCGGGAGAAGATGCGCCGACGGCAGGACTCTGGAGACAAGTGGTTCTCCTTGGAGTTCTTCCCTCCACGCACAGCCAATGCTGCTGTCAATCTCATCTCCAGGTGAGGGCTGCAGGGTGGGAGAGGGGAGAGATGGAAGTGTTTTTGGTGGAGGGCTGGGAAATAGCTAATGAGGCAGGCTCTGCCCCATGCTCTGTCTCCCCTTCCAGGTGACGAAGCAGGTAATGGGGCTGTGCTTTCCTGCTGAGGAGGGTAATGGACACCAGGTAACTTGTCTTCCCCTGGAGGCCCTGAAGAGTTAAGTGTCATGGTGGGGTTACTGAGGGGGCCAGACTGTTTCCCCTCTCCCAAGTTTTGTGAAAATGGAGCAACCCCGCTGTCATGCTCTGGGGCTGAATCAGAGTGCTGGAGGAGCAGAAAAGTACCTATTAAAAGCAGAA
Organism: Aegotheles bennettii; assembly: GCA_013398125.1. NCBI lineage: Eukaryota > Metazoa > Chordata > Aves > Caprimulgiformes > Aegothelidae > Aegotheles > Aegotheles bennettii. The sequence continues at coordinate 1,573,732 of VZRW01000914.1, read as the reverse complement.
AATATTGCTTGATGGGCAGTGTGCTTAAGTCTCTGGAACAGAGACTCCCACTTTATTTCAGAATCATCCAGCCAGTATGGTTTGTGCCTCTGTATTACTGAGGACTACAGAGCCTCTGAGATGGGTGTCCCCATCTGCATAGCAAGTGAAAGGCGATGGTTCTCAGCAGAGCTAAAGGTTAGCCTAGAGCCCAGTGGGGAGCCCCAGGAGCCACCGTGTACTGCCCTGGAGGAGAAAAGGGTGTTTTATATCCATTTTGTAACTGCTGTATGCCAGTGCTAGGTTTACTTTAAGCAGAAGGGCCTGTTCCAACTCAGAGCAGAACAGAGAAATTAGGGGAGCCTTTGTCTCTTCTGTTAGTAACTCAGAGGTCTGGTCCATCATCTCATATTTGCAGCCTCTACAGGGGGTTGCAGCATAGTCTCCCATCTCACAAGGAGTGGGAGTTGCATTGTTATTTATCAGAAGACGTAACAGTCTAATGTTACGTCCCAGTATGCTGGGAGGAAGTTTATTCTACAGAGAATGCTTAAGTTGCCTCTTCCTCAAAGAGATCATAAGCTCCTCCTTATACAGCCTTAAAGGGTGACTTTCCTTATTTACATTGGCCACTTGCTACACTCCTAGTTCAACACTTTTCCTGGTCTCTCCTGCTGCTGTCACCCAAGCTCTCGCTGCCTGTTGCTGGCATTCCAGCAGTGAGCGAGACATCCCAGGCATAGAGAGGGGAGTTGGCTGCCTGGTAGGCTAATACAGCTCTAAAATCCACAGGTTTGACCGTATGGGAGCCGGTGGTCCCCTCTTCATTGATGTGACATGGCACCCTGCAGGGGACCCAGGATCTGACAAGGAAACCTCTTCCATGATTATTGCCAACACTGCAGTCAACTACTGTGGCCTGGAGACCATCCTGCATATGACATGCTGCAATCAGACCAAGGATGACATTACAGGGCATCTGCAGAAGGCCAAGAGGCTCGGGCTGAAGAACATCATGGCATTGCGTGGAGGTGAATCCTGTTGTCCTATGATGTGCAGGGATGAGGTTGTATTGCTATTGTGTTCAATTCCAGGGCAAAAATGGAAAAATAAGATTTAGAGGCTCCTTCTGCTGCGGGAATTAGATGTTGGGACTGTGTTTCACCTTACCCCTTTGTTAGTAGTGTCTCCAGCCCATGGGGAAATTGCACACTAGACATTTCATCTTGTCTTCTTTGTGACAGCAGGAGGCTTTTACAGCACTGAGTCCACAGAGTCTGGAGTCCATTGAAGTCCAGTAAACAGCTAGAGAGAGCTGTGGCTTTGTTCTCTTTTCAGATCCCACTGGTGAAGAATGGGAGGAAGAAGTAGATGGCTTCAACTATGCTGTTGACCTGGTTAAGCACATTCGCAATGAATTTGATGATTACTTTGACATCTGTGTGGCAGGTAAATGTCTGTCATTCTCTGTCTGAGACAGAGAGAGGCTGCAGAGCTGATTTCCCTGGCCCTGGGCTGTGAGTGACAGCACAGTCAGAATGCCTGCTTTCTAATTTCTGTTGTGTTGTCCTCACCACCAGGGTTTCACTTTTTTTTCCCCCTTCCCTTCCAAAGGCTACCCCACAGGTCATCCTGAAGCAGAGAGCTATGAAGCAGACCTGAGGCACCTGAAGGAGAAAGTCTTTGCTGGGGCAGACTTCATCATTACACAGCTTTTCTTCCGATCAGAAACCTTTCTCAAGTTCATGAAGGACTGTCAAGCCATCGGCATCACCTGTCCCATTATTCCTGGCATCTTCCCCATACAGGTGAAATCCAGTAATTCTGTTTTGGGGAGGGGAATAAGGATCCAGGATGTTAGGTGTTTGTGGGTCAGGGCCTGAGAGGGGTCTGTAAATGCCCTCCACAAAATTTCTGGGAAGTGAGAGCACTAAACATAATAAATCTGTATATGGTTTGCTAAATTAAACTCCTAGGTGTGTAATAATAAGCTTAAAAGGTTTTCTGTGCCTATATAGCAAAAAAGGATATAAAGGACAATGGTCTACCAGTCCTAAGAGGTTAGTCATCACTGTCAGCCTGCTGGGCTCAGGGAAAGAAATGGGAAGAAATCACCTGAAGTGATATGACATCTTAGAGATGGGCCCTAGGAGTAGAATTCAGGAGCCCCAATTCTAAATCTGCTGCTACAAAATCAAGATCAAGTACCTGTGTTACTGCAGTGTCCAAAAACGGCCTTGGAAAAATTAAAAGCCCCTGCATCCTCATCCAGGGTTACCACTCCCTACGCCAGCTGGTGAAGCTCTCCAAGCTGGAAGTGCCTCAAGAAATCAAAGATGTGATTGAACCCATCAAGGACAATGATGCAGCTATCCGGAACTACGGGGTGGAGCTGGCAGTGACCATGTGCCGGGAGCTGTTGGGTAGTGGCCTGGTGCATGGGCTCCATTTTTATACCCTCAATCGGGAAGTGGCTACTACTGAAGTCCTTAAGCGCCTGGGCATATGGAAGGAGGACCCCAGGTGAGCAGAGTATGCTGGCTTCTGTTAGTTCCTCTTTCACATCCATCCATCTACTGAAGGTTCAAGCAATGGAAGGGTTGGCACCTCTCCTCTGCTGCTTTTATTTTTTGATACCACCTTTCTGTATTTAGTTCCTGCAGATCGCTGACAAAAGCTGGGAGGAAGAGGAGACAGCTGAAGGAGGAATTTGTTTTAGTCAAGTAGCTTTAGAGTAGCCTGTTCTGGAACTTTAAAAAACTAAACTCTTAGAGCTGCCACTTGGAAGAAATGTGTTTTGAGGTTTGTCACAACCCCTCTTGCAGACTAGGTCCTATGTAAGCTCCTGCTGTGGACTTCTGGGGTTCTCTGCAGCTGGTAGAGAAGTCCACATTCCCTTTTTAAGTCCACAGGCTTCAGCATAGACAAGAGGAAGCAAAGAAAAATGAATGGCTGTATTTTCTTCTTGTTAAAGACAGCTTTGCACAGTGCTTTTCCCTCAGCTCTTCCAATTTCATGTGTACTTAACAATTTAATAGATACCTACCAAGCATCCTGTGAGGGAACTGAGTGGAAAAAGATTTTCCATAAAGGAAGAAGAGTTTTCTGTCCTACTTCTTGTCAAAAGAGACTCTTCTCAGCCCTTGTTACTTGGTCTCTCTAGAGGTAAATTTATCCAGGGAAAGGGCGTCCAGCTTCTAGTGGAAAGTCAGCAGAGGAACTGTGTTAACATCTGCTCCTCCCATGCAGGCGGCCTCTGCCCTGGGCAGTCAGTGCTCACCCCAAGAGAAGAGTTGAAGATGTTCGGCCAATCTTCTGGGCCTCTAGGCCAAAAAGTTACATCTATCGAACTCAGGAATGGGATGATTTCCCCAACGGCCGATGGTGAGTTGACAGCCTGCACTGGCAGTGAGGTAGAGGTGTGGTATGAAAGCCTGCTCCACAGCTGGTCTCTGTTAGTGGGTGTCCTGGGTACACTTTGGGCTTGAGAGAACACAGAACAGGCTTCTTAACAAAGTAGTTCCCAGTTGCTTGGGTTTGAACGAGGTGAGGAAAACAGCACCAAGATGTTGAGGCTTTTGGTGGTCTTCAAGTGGATTTTGTTGGATACTTCTCTTCCTGGGTGGCTGTCTTCCTGCATCACCAAATGAGTTTATCTTCCTCAGTGGCCTGTTAATCCTGTGTCTGCTCCCCTTACAGGGGTAACTCCTCCTCTCCAGCCTTTGGGGAACTGAAGGACTATTACCTCTTCTACCTGAAGAGCAAGTCTCCCCGGGAGGAGCTCCTGAAGATGTGGGGAGAAGAGCTGACTGGTGAGGAAAGCGTCTTTGAGGTGTTTACGTGTTACATCAGTGGAGAACCCAACAAGAATGGGCACAAGGTGAGTGATGGCCCTGGAAGGGATGGTCAGCGTGGCACAGACAATAGTGCATATTTCCTCTTGCTCCTAACCACATTGTTCTTCTAAACAAGAATTGGCACTTCTCTATCCAAAAGGACTTGCTGAAATGGTGGCTGAAGGGAATCCAACAGCCAGAGCCAGTGCTCAATATTAAAGGAAACCTGCTACAGTATGACAGGACCGGTACCGATAGACTTCAGCAGTTCTTAGAGCTAAGAATATAGGATATTCCCTTGAACCAAAGGATAGCCCCTTGAACCAAACCTGAGAATTCTGTCCTGAAGTAGGTGTGATTGAGACCATAGGGGCACTTCTGAGTTCCTTCAACATCCAGATCACAGAATCACAGAATCCTAGAGGTTGGAAGGGACCTCGAAAGATCATCTAGTCCAACCCCCCTGCCAGAGCAGGAATGAAAGAGTTATTACATCCACTGTGAGCCATCCTTTCTCCTCATGATAGGTTACGTGTATGCCTTGGAATGATGACCCTCTTGCTACTGAAACCAACCTTCTGAAGGAGCAGCTGGAGAAGGTTAACAGACGAGGAATCCTGACCATCAACTCCCAGCCAAACATCAATGGCAAACCATCCACAGACCCTATTGTAGGCTGGGGGCCTAGCGGGGGTTATGTCTTCCAAAAGGTACTGCACAACTCTGGGCTAGGCAGCAAAGAGTTATGACCCAGTTTGGTCTCTGTTGGGTACAGAGGTCTTAGGCTTCCACCCAGATAATCCTCCTGCATGCTTCTTACCTTAATGCCTTCTAGATGAGATGAAGCAAAGCTCCTTTGGTGTCTTAGGAGACAGACTACGTCATCTCTATGACTTACTTCATAGCTGTTTCCCCCCATCTCAAAACATCTATTGAACATTCAGAGTTTCTTGTTTTTACTCTCAGCAAGTAATTATTGGTAAATTCTTTCTAGAGCAGGGCTATGAAGTTTTAGATACAGACACATGCCTGCCCACTGTATCTGATCCCATTCAGTGATGCAGGAAGCACCCAGTTATTTTCATAAAATAGGAATCAGTAAGGTAGTACGTCTACTATCCAGATACTCATGGTAATAAGTGGGAATTTAAAAATTCTTCTAAGGCAGAGCTCTCCACCGATTGCCCCCACTCCACACCACTACTGCTGTGCTGTTTAGGCAGCTGCCAGGTTCCTTCTCTGGCCTGCAAACAGTCTTCTCTCCCATGCCTGCCTCCTATGGTCATGCATTTTCAGGCCCCAGAGCCTTGCCACTAATGGCTGTGATAGGAATCTCCCATCAAGGTAAATGCCAAGCAAGTGGCTTGTACTAGGAAACAAAGCAGCCTTATTCAAAAGAGATCTAAACTGCTAAAGCCATGAGACTAGCAGATGGCAAATGCAGTTATGTTTTCAAAGGAAAAATTCCCCTGAGGTGAGGGGAAATCCATCATCTCACACAATAGCCAGGAAATGGGGGGAGGGGAAGCAGTTGTTGGGAGCAGCCAAGCACAGAGCAGCAGTAGATGGAGCAAGTACAGAATTAGTTTGTATAAACATAGGGAGAATGGTGAACAAAAGATGAGGACAGGGAATGGTAGGGTGCTTGGGTGAGTCCAGCTGAGACTCCAGACTTCTGCTCCCACCAGACTGGGCTGCCTTGGCAGGACACTGCTGTTCACAGGGTGCTGTGGACAAGAGAGGTCACGCTCAGGCCTCTTTCAAGCACCCTACTCTGTCTGGCACAGACTGCTTCCCAGGCATAGCAGTTGTGGCTATGCTCTCTGGAGCTTATTCCAGCCTGTCTGCTTACGTGGGTGCAAAACTGGAAGGTTGTAGCTTTCCTCAGCTAGCTGCTCCTGAGATGCTACCTCTGCTCTCCTTAATTTTCTTTTTTCCCTAGCTCTTTTACTAATTTGCTCTGCCCTTCACTCAAGTCTCCTCTATAGGAGGATGTCCTGCATGTTTCCAGGAATAGGCATACAAGTCTTAAGATGCCTGGTTTCCAAGCAGCACAGACTGTACAGCTGTTCCCTTGGTTGCCTGTATGTGTCCCAGCCCTGCCATGAGTAAAGGTTCTCATTCCCCTTCTCCACCCCTGCAGGCATACCTAGAGTTCTTTGCCTCCAGTGAGATCGTCACGGCACTGCTCAAAGTGCTGAAGAAGTACGAGCTGCGAGTGAACTACCACATTGTCAATGTCAAGGTAGGCTGTTGTTTACAGGACACTTTTCTTTCACCACCTTGGGAGAGAGGCAAATAGCAAGATTCAGATATCACTGTGAACAAAGGGAAGGGCAAGTGAAACAAGTCAGCTGTGATGTGCAGCAGCTGTCTGATCTCTTAACAAGGAGAGGGTAAAGGCACTTGTTCCAACTCACTCAGTCCTTCCTCCAGCAGTTGCTTCAGAAAGGTTTTCCCTCCTTTGGCAGGGCCAGAATATCACCAATGCTCCAGATCTGCAACCCAATGCTGTCACCTGGGGCATCTTCCCAGGCAGAGAGATCATCCAGCCCACTGTAGTGGATCCTGTAAGCTTCCTCTACTGGAAGGTGAGTCCTCTCTCTCCTGCTGCCTACACTGCTGTGATGCCCTGAAGTTCAGAGTGTCCTGGGGTTTTTTTTAAGTCTGTGACACTTCTTGCATTTGAGTAGTTGTGAGCTTGCAGGGGTCCAGGTATTGCTCCTCCTGTTCCCTCAATGTTAAGGAGAGTTTTGCTCTGGCAAGAGTTCTTCACAGACACCATGTGCAGTAACAGGAGGCTCAAGAGCTACCACTGTCACCTTACAGCCCTTAGAGCTCTGGGCAGTAGCTGTCCCTCTCCTCTTACCCGCACGGGGGCAGCATTGAGCCATTTCACTGCAAAGGTCTCAGCTTTGAACACTCGTGCTCAGGGCCCTTCCCACTGACTGGAAAGCACCGGGCTCCTTGCTCAGCTCTTGCAATTTTTACTGAGAAGAAACAGGCCACAAATTGGCCAGGCATGTGTGACACTGTCCTAAATGAGATAACATGAAAATGCAGCTCTAACATGTGCATTGCACCACTACCAACATCTTTTTTTTCCCTTGGCAGGATGAGGCCTTTGCACTGTGGATCGAGCAATGGGCCAAGCTCTATGAAGAGGAATCACCCTCTCGCATGATCATCCAGTACATCCATGACAACTACTACTTGGTCAACCTAGTGGACAATGACTTCCCACTCGAAAACTGCCTCTGGCAGGTTGTGGATGATACTTTTGAGCTGATGAACTCTCCAACTCAGCAGTGAAAATTTCTCTTCTACTCCCTTACTTCCTCCTCCTGTCCACTGTGGGGAAAGAAAAAGCAGCAGCTCCTGCCTGTGCTGATGGTGGACCACACACTCCTAAACCCAGTGACCAGGCTTGATCTCTGATCTGCTCACACTACATGTATTCCGTCCCCAACACAAAGGCTCCCCGACTCCTTCTCACTGAACAACAGCCAGAACTATTTGAACCTCTGAGCTGAGGCTTTAGACTGAGCTTGAAGGCCAGCTCTGCAGGATGAAGAGGTGCTAATCATGGCTATGTTGATTCCAGTAGTAGGAAAACTCTTGTGCATCAATGTGATAGAACTCAGTGCAATTTGGGTAACTTTCTCATGCCAGAAATGCTGCCTTAGGGGCAGAAACACTCCTGGCAGCTGTGCCTATGCAAGATTATTTCACTTACCAACCCTTTCACCCTGCACTCCTAAGATGTATTTCTTCATAACTGATCTTTGCACTCACTCCATAAGGAAGTTCACATTTTCTCCCTAACTTCTCTTTTTTATTATATTTTCTATTTTCTTTTTAATAGCAACATGTGAATTTCACTTCTGGATGATACTGAGTAGGAACCACACTATCTCTTACATTAAGCAAATAAAATACACAGATGCAATTGTGTCTTGTACTAGGCCATACTCTTGTAAGTAGCAAAGACTTGTGTTTGCAAACTGATCAGCCTGGCTCAAAGGAAAGTTTTAAGAAAACCAATTGTTTGGGGGGCAGTTCTGCCTTCACTTTCAACACACACCCTAAGTAAAGTATGGACAAAACTCCATGGTAGAGCAAAGAAAGCTTAAATCCTACTATTTACCAAAAGCAAGCAGCTACAACCTTTGGCTCCATTCTGCATGGTCACAAGAGTTGGGGTGGCCCTTTCCCAGTGCCTGTATGGAAAGATAGGCTATCGTCCCTGACCTAATGACTCTGAACAGCCTTAGGCCCCATAGCATTGAAATAAGGGGTTAGGGGAGCTATGGAGGCCGCTTTGTGTACTTAACAATCCTGCAAAGCTACCCCAGACTAGGAAAACAAGACCTCGGGGCAGTTCCCAGTGGGATTCTGAGATCCCTGCCAGGCTCTGAGCATCCCTTTCTAACAACCAAGGAAGAAAAGCTTTTTCCAGATTCTTCAGACCCTCTCATTACAGCTGTCTGAGACTGGGCTCATATATCCAGGGTAATTACAGGGCATCAATCACAGAAGCAAGTAATGGGAAGGTTGGGGGTCAGACGCGCCTGTCTTGCCTCAGCAAAGCTTTTGGTGCTCAGCTGTTCCCAGCAGGTTTCTTCATCCCTAGCCCATTCAGCACAGAAAGGAACCAGCAGGAAGCAGTCAAGAGGTTGGCCACCCACTGAAAGGCTTAATGAAGAGCTGATGGACCTAGACAGGGGGAGGAGGTGGGAGCCACGTGGGAATCCTCCCCAGGGAAGAGCCCAATCTAAAAATAAAGACCTGTGTTTGCACCTACCAGGACAGTCCAGACTTTGGAATCAACAGGATGTACACTGGCAGACTCCTGCTCATCTCTGAGACTGATGTATTTGCTTACTCCCCTGCGTGACACTAAATTCCTGTCCAAGAAAAAACAGAGTAAAGGGAGAGCCTAAAGGTGTTTTTTTTGACCTTTAATCAGAATTCCAGTAAAATTGGGGTCCAGAGGAGAAGGGAACATAACCTCACAACAAAAGGGACTAACTTCTCAATTTTGTGCCTCTAGGGAGGGAGGATGTCAGTCCTTTAAAGAGAAACTTTCACTAGGTACCATCTCTTCCTGGTTGTCCTTTGGCTATGGCACTTCTGGCCTGCAGCACTGCTTTTATCACGTGAGCAGAGCAGAGCGTTTGATTCTTGTCTATGCAGGACCAGCTCTTTGTTGTGACAGCCAGCTGCATCCTCCACGTGTCCTGAAGTGAGCAGCAGCTGCAGGCAGGCCCCCACCATTCAGCAGTGTCCTTTGTCCTTGAGCTGGAATGCTGTTAGCAGGCGCCACCTTCCAAAGGCCTTAAATAGTAAAGTGGACAAATCAAATACTCTGGTTACCCTCGAGGGGTTGCAGCCACCCTAACAGGACCCTGAACACAGCTTTTCATCTAGCAATGGCTATGCCAATTGCCTCACCATTCACTCAGAGCCCTTCCCCATCTCCCCTATGTTCCTGTAGCCAGTAAGTGCAGTGCGGAGTACAAATCAATGTGAGAAAAGGAAAACCAATGCCCCCTCTTGCCCTTTAATTTCAGTACTTGCTCTCATCTCATTTAAGGAGGACCTAATCCTGCATGGATCTTTGGCAGGCAGGCAGAGGAGTGAACTGGCTATTTGAGCTCTAAGGCTTTGCCCACTCACTCAAATTTATAGCAGTTTGCCTGCCCCTGGATGCAAGTCAGCACAGTCCTTCTGCACCAATGTGGAGCCTGTTTCTCCCGAGTGGGCTCTCAAGAGGCTGTGGATTAGTAAATGAACACCTCTGGTAACAGTGGGGAAGGGGGCACACGCCAGGGAAACTGACTGCTGACATAAAGCTTTGAAAAACACCCAAAGATGAACCTATATAAAGCTGGAAGCTATTTCCCTTTGTTACAGGCAAGTCCCAGCCCTTGATGGACTCAACTCAAAGCAAGTGCTTCGTGCAGGAGAGAGGCAACACCAGTTGTCCCTTTGGGGTGCATTGTGCTTTAATTTTGTGGACCTCAGTGGACCAGTCATAATGCTTACCTGAGATAGTAGGCTCCTGGCTTCCTCCTCCAAAAAATTCTGCACCACACAGGTTTGCAAATGTCGTCGTCTCCACACCCTCCAGGCCTTCTCTATCACCCGCTGCTGGTCCTGCCAGGAGAAGAGGCAGTGTGCAGATTAACTGGGCTCTGGCAGGCAAACCACGTCACTCCCTCTAGTCCCACCTTGCTTCCAGTTGCTTTCCCAGGTCCCTCTTGAATGACTGCATTGATAATGATCAAACCTGACTCCTAACAAAGTTCTTGCTGACCTAATGCCTCCTGCAAAAATTGTGGGTAATCAAGTCACAGTACCCTGGGTAAAGGACAGTGCCCCACCAGTGCTCTGGCACAGCTCCTCAGTGACTACAGATGCACTAGCTAAACTTGTGTCATCTTGTCCCATGGGCAGGGCAGAGCACATCTCACACAGCTAATGCCCAGGAAGCCAGAGAGAAAGAACATGGGTCTGTTCCATAGGTCGTATGGGCCTGAGAAGCTGGGGAGGCCAAACAACAGCTCTTGGTAGGCTGTGACCACCAGAGGAATGTATCAGGAGCACAGATAAGGACACAGATCATAATGCTTGCTGTGAACTCTTTGCACAGGCTACAGACAATCTGTACAAATCACCCTGTCTCAGTTTCCCATCTGTAAGATGGAGCAAAGCACAACTGCATATGTGGATACACCAGTCTGCTATGGCTGGCATGTCAGAGAAATATGTAAAAAGTAGTCACAGCAGCAAACCAGGATTTCTGGTGCATACTGGTACATATTAAATCCCCAGTTCCCAGGATGTACATGAGGCTGCATGTGGAGCAGCCTTGCCCAGTTACCAGTCACCACTGTCCCCCTGGTGGTAGTACCACTCACCAGTTCCTGAACCAGTATCACCACCCTGCTGGCTTCTTTCCACTGATGCCATCCCCTTGCCAGACAGTGCAGTCTCCTGACACGCTGCCACCGGCAAAGTACCACTGTGTGATGCCACTGCCTCAGGTACTTCTTCCTACAGACAGAAGGGCAAAATAAATTTTATCAGCTCAACAGCCCTCCAAGGGAGTCTTTCCCTGATGGCAGCAACATGAGGAAGCCCAGAGCCCTCCACCTTACCCAAGCCACTTCTCATCCCACTCCTCCAAGTCCACCTCTGCTTTGTTCTCCTGGATCCTTGTGTGTGCAGGAGAGGGTCCTACCACACCAGGTCCCTCCACCAGGTGAGGGAGCAGCAGCCTTTCAGCCTTGTTTTGGTTTCTGAAGATCACCAGCCAGTGCTGAATGGCACTGGGAAAAAGCCTGAGAGGGGCATCTGGTGCTGAACCCTTTTCTTTGCCTCTTCTGCTTTCTAGGAAAGAAAAGAGGAATCACACAGGAGCTAACCCAAGAGCTAGAGAGATCAGAGTTGCCATGAGCCTTTATTCCTTTCAGCTCCCGAAGACAAAAGCAACCCACAGTCAGAGTTCAACAGCCATGAGCACCTACTCCACAGAGGAACCCCAGTCATCTGGCTAGCAAACACCACCTCCCTTCCCACCTCACTCACTCTCCCCATGTGGCCCCATGAAAGGAAGGGAGAAGGCATCTTCTTACTCAGGGACCAAGACAGAGACATCTTCCTGCTCTTCCTAGCACCTATCAGGGTACTGCATTGCCGTGAGCACTGGGAAAAGGCAGCTGCTTTTGTCCAGTAGTTGCAGGCCTGCAAACAGAAATAACTCATCTGCAGCCAAAGCTAAACACAACGTGCACAGATATCACACACACACAGACTGGCCTTAGAGATACATTTACATTCATATCCCTGCAGGTAATTTAATGTGCTAGACCCCAGGCTGGAAACTGCACAGATGAGATCCCAGCAGGACTGACTCAGCCCTTCCAAATCAATCGACCTCTTTGTGGTTTGCTAGCTGTGAGCCTTTTGAGAAAAGCTGTGACTCTGACAGCTTGCTCTGCTCTGCAGGGACAGTGATTATCCCATCTCATCTTTGAGCAGAGAGGAAGGAGTGCTCTTGCCTCTCTGGTCAAAATGTCCCCATTCCTTATTGCTGTGCTCCAGATGGTTGCTGCAATCAGTGCCAGATTATGGTGATGAAGTTGCGTGCACAGTCTGGGAGGAATTTCAAGGCAGGGACTAAGCAGTCACCACAAATCAAACCAGGTTTGTTTGGTTTTTTTATACAAGCCTTATCATGGTATCTTAGTTTCTAGTGACCCAGCTGAGTTCTTGATGAAAGAACAGGCCATTCAGAATAACTGTCTCATAGGGACCTTCATCGTTTCTTACCTGTTTTACAGTAGCCACAGATCCCAGGTGCAGGGCTCGCTGTCCTCTTGTGGCCAATCTCCAGCGGTGATAGGCTTTACCCTGAGAAGGTCCCTGCCACTTGTGGTTTCTCTCTTTCAGCACCCGCAGTTCAGCTCTCAAGAATTTCACCCTCCACTCAGTAAAGCTCAAAACTAGGAGATGGTGCTCTCTGTCCCTTTTAAAACAAGAGAGGGCTTCGTGCTGCTTCAGTCTACAAGCAGTGACCTGGACCCAGGCCATCAGGCACCTGAAAAACAATGCAAGCACAGAAAAGCTGCAGATGCCTGAAGTCACATTTCTGTGTCAGCACTGAACAGGCTATAGACCAAATTCCACCTTCTCACCCCACGCTGCAGTGTCACACAAGTGGTCAAAGCAAGCAAAAGAAAACAAGAAAATTCAACAAGAAAAAAGACTGTTCCTTTTACTCCTTCTGCAACTAACATTTATGTATCTTTCTCCATGTTATTTTAAGACAGCAGCTTGTTGTCAGGATTCAGATTTTAACTCCTTTCTTGGCTGTCACAAACGAAGGGCCTGCCTACATGAGATACACAACTAGAATCTTTATGGAAACAAATTTGTTCCAAAAAATCAATGTCTACAGGAGTTGCTATTAATAGCACTGCAAATCTGCACCCACAATCATCTCTCTGTATCTTGCAGGCTGATGCAGAGGAGGCCAGTCTTCCTCTGCAACCCCAGAAGCCAATATGCTTTTAACTCCCAGCTTATCCTTTTGGTTCCTGGTTCCACTTGGACTTTCATTATGCAAATCATCCTACTGCACCATAGGGCAGAGGTGTAAATATCCTCTGCCTGGCAGGCTTCTCTGAAGATCAAGAGAATCTATTGCAGGTTATCCTAGCATGAAAAATGCCCCCCTCAGAAGAGACAGGACTCAGGCTGTACCATATCCAGGTGAGAAATTAGAAGTGCTCTCTCATCAAAGCACAACTAGGAAGGAAGATTAATGGTGGAGACACACTCTATAGGAAAGAGCAACATTAAGGACTTCTCTGAAACACTTTCCACTAGGGTGCCACCACACAGATTGATTTCAGAAGAAAATGCAATTGGGTGGGGTGAGTGCAGCATCTAAGCAGCGCGGCCACTGAGGTTTCACTGAGTTTTTAGTTGCTCTTCCCTCTGCAGCTGTCTCCCCTCAGCCTGAACCTGCAATTCAAAAGGAAATCTGCTAGGGCCAAACTTGCCCTTCTCATGCCTTAAATGAATCCTTGGCATAAACAATCTTATTAATTCATTTTCTCCTGAATTATCTCAAAGAGAACCACCTGAACAATTTGTGGTTCGCTGCAGCTGGACACTTTGCTATATTTCAGGCAGGCAGTATCATCACACAACATAAACCACAAACAAAACAGATTTCAATGAGAAAGCTACTGAACAACAGCTGAGAAAAGAAGTTGTTAATGATAGGCAGCAGACACCTTGCTCTTCAGATTAAATTCTTGTGTTTCCAGGATCTGCACCCTAATGTAAGACTCTAAAACATACTACAACTTCACCTATATTGTAACTAACAACGAGATTAATTTAGTATCATGGTTCTCCCTTCATAGGCTTTACTGAATATTGCATTCCTGCAGGAATACATCAAACTCCATTTCTCTATTAGTTTAAATTAAAATCAATACACTGCATCCAGAATCTAAAAGATTCAGGTTTGTAAACATCAGATTTCTGTAATACTTCTGCCTGGTATTCCTTTTGTCAAGTAAGCAATAATTCCAGTGGAAACAAGGCTTTTGTTTTTTCAAACCACACAGATTTGTTGTTACTTTACAAATACCACACTGCATAACTAAGACTGAACAGAAGTTCTGGAAAGAAAGTAAGTTTTCAATGAGAAGAACAAGATGAGGAGTGTGGGGCTATGGATAACGGATCCTTTGATGCAGGAACCCTCTAGGGAAGCACTCCTACAGAAGATCTATCTACACAAAAGTTAGCTCTGGTCTGAATACACTGGATTCTCTGATACGTAAATTGCTCTTCACTCAAAGCTTGCCTCACAAAAAAAACCCCACAAACCTGTGCAGGAGAAGACTTTCCCAGAATAAAGCAGCATATTTCTGCTTCCTTGTTTGGCAATACCACGTCTGCAGGACCAACCTCTTCTTCTCCTGGCAGCTGTGCTGAGCCCATTGCTGCTGCAGCTCTCTCACAGCACGCTTCCCTATGAGAGAACACAAGACTTTGTTGAGCTGAGCCCAGTGATTTTTTTTCCCTATCACAGAGCCCAGACAAGAGCAGAGAAAACATCTGCTGCAAATGCCAAATGGGACCAGACTTTGTAAGATTTCCTGTCCTTTCTTTAGCACCTGAAGAGACTTTTCAATTCACTTTGTAGTTTTCTATTGGCAAGGCAGCCAGACCTTTTTCTTTTTCCCTGCCCTTCCCCAAGCAAGAGATCACAGATCACTTTCACTCTAATCTGAAACCCAGTTTTCCATTAAACATTGGGAGTGTTCCTTCCCTGGCACAGTGTAAGTACTCAGCACTTAAAGCACTTGGAATCCCTTAAGGGACAGGATCAGGACTGTTAAGCAGCCCCAAAAGATACACCCTGCTTCCACTGAAGCAAAGCCTGACTGTTGGGTCTGAGGAGACATGTTCAAGCGTGGAATGCTGCAGCTGAACTCCATTTAACTCCTCAGCTGTGAAAATGCACTGCTTGAAAACTCCTCTGGTAGTGCAGGTAAAGCAAGATCCAGCCCTTTTCCAATCAGCTGCCAAGGGAGCACCTGCCCTAGCATAAAGCACTACCAGGGCACATGTCCTGCTTGTAACCACAAGAAGGCAGTGACACAGGCACTTACTGACCCCTGGACTGGTATGTGCCATTCCAGTGAGCAGCATGCAGAGTTGCAACCAGAAACGGGATTCTCTCCATCCCAACAGCTCCCACAGCATCCCTGTCCTACAGACACAAGTGCTGCTGTAGGATGTGGAAACTCACTTTGCCAGCAGGAACGCCAACGCCACAGAGCATCAGCAGTCATCTGGTGAATGCAGCACCTGAATCTCCGGTCAACTTCCACTTTCTGGGCCAATCTCTTCTTCCACAGGCTGAAAGCCATCTGGCAGGAATGAACTCCATGTTTTAGGGCTGCTGCTGCTTTTTGGTTCTTATTTTCCACAACCCAGTGGTGCCAGCTGAAAAAGGCTCTGAGAAAGACAAAGGTTGTTGGACCAACTGTAGGAGCAACTCACACAGATGCACACCCTTATAACTTAAACTTTAACAGCAAACACAGTTTAGGAAATACATCTGATCTGTTAACATCCTTTCCCCATTAAATGTCAAAGGAAATGATGGACAGGGCAAGTTGTTGGGAGTAAGGTGTTCTGTCCTGGCTATGTCAAGCCTGTTTTTCTCCTCAGCTTTGGACCAAGGAAGTTCAGTGGATAGGAAGTTACCAGGGCTTACTATCAGCAGTGCTGGGCTTGCTCTAACAATTGAGGCATCCCATCAAATCAGAAATGATTGTGTTCAGATATAATAATTCTGAAGCAGGAAAAAAAGCAAATAATGGACTGCAAAACTCCCATTGGAGCAGAAAAAGAAAGCAAGAAGAAAAATTACTTTTTTTTTTTTAAGGCAAGCATAGAGCTTCAAAACAGACAGCTTTAGGAAACTTCCAAAAAGCACAATACTTACCGAGACAGTCGAGTGAGCCTGCAGTACTGCTGGGCCTTTACAAGCTGCTGAGTCTGAGCTGACCAGATAATGAAGTACGTCTGCAGGCAGCACTTCTCTGCTTGATGCCAGTGACTCCTCACTTCCTTGTCAGAACTGCAGTCCTGTAATCCAGACAAGTCATAAAGGGCCTTGAACTGCTGCTGTAACACAGCCACTCCAAGCAGCTCAGCCTTTTCTCCTTGCTGCCGTGACTTCTATGATTGCCTAACTCCCTGTTACCAACACACACACACCACATGACCATCCAGACATCAGGGTCTAACATATCCCTTTTAAATCCTTGACACATGGCCAATTACAACTCAGCTGGCAAATGGTAGGGATGAGTTGCCCTGAGAAATGCCTCAATCTCCCAGACCTTCTGTCTGAGAGAGAAGAACAAAGAGAATAGCAGTGAGACCTTCCATATGCTGATACTGAAACCCAAGAGCTCTTCGCTAAACTGGGCTATGCAGAAAACACATGTACATTTACACACATTGTACCACTTTCCAGCCTTACCTCTTCCCATGTAGAGTAACTAGTGAGAGGCTGGACATTATTGTCTGGACTCTGAAGGGCCAAAGACTGGAACTGACCTCCCACAAACCAATTTTTTCTGCAAGATAAAAATGGCAGGGAAAAGGGAAAGAAAGAAAGAAGAGGATAAAGTCATCTAGAAGGATGCTGTGTTAGGCATAAGGGACTAGCCAGAAGGAAAGAATTCAGCCAGACCAAACAAGGGGCCACTGCTACCAGCATCCCCAGGAACCAGCCTCCAACTCACCCAGATCCAACAGTCTGTGGAGGAAAGGAGGCTTGCAAGTACAGCTCCTCACCCAGCTCAACTGGCAGCTCTGTGCATTGCTGTTGTTGCAGGAAAGAACTGCAGTCTGGCATCTGCGTGATGTCCTCAGTAGTCAGAACAGAGGAGAAGCTCTTCTGGCTGCTGTCACTTGAACTGTATTCCTGCAGGTATGGAAGGAAGAACATGCTGTGAGGTAAATGTCCTCGCAGTGGCACCAGGAACAGCACAGAGAAGTGACTTCACGATTTCCAATTACATTTAAACTCCAGGCTCAGTGTTCTTCAGGCCCAAATACTAAGCACAGATTGCTGATGGCAATATCATGTTGAAGTAGAATTTTTTTCCCTGAAAAATCCCATCAATTTAACACACACACCTCAGAGCAGACTGGATGTACCAAGATCTCCCCACCTTTTCCAATGAGCTTTGAGAGGCCAGAGTAGCTGGAGCGCTGCTGTCAAAGCCAGAAGATGTTGAGAGGTCCCCAGAAAACAGCATGGCAAGAGGTTCCTCATAGACAGTCCCGTGCAAGTACTTAGGACTTAGTACAATTGTCTTCAGCATGAGACACTTTTGGTGCCATAATTTCAGAGCTTTTCTGAGTCTACACTGCTCTAAAGCCTGAGAGAAACAACTGAGACAGAAGATATTGAGATGGCAAAGTGACTGAAAAGGGACACCAGAGGGGGACACTAGTACAGACATGATGGATGATAGATGGTAAAAGGGGTTCTTCCAGAAAGACTAAAAAGTCAAGTGGACAGTACTAATGAGGGCAGTGCCTCAGGAACTGCCTCTTCTTCACTCACTCAGCTCTGTGATGTTCGCACAGCCTTGCTTTCCACAGCAGAAATACTCTCTGGAGCTTCACCTTTTGGCAGAGGTCATCAAGAGAGTAGCCCGTTTTCTCAGGAAACCGTCTCTCTACAGTCCACAGCAGCTGATCTCCATTCCTCTCTGTTGCAGTCTTGACAGCTACTGAGCTTATAACTGGTCCTTAACCAGTTACAGAGAGATAAGAGAATGTTTGTCAGAAGGCATTCCTAAGAAACTCAGCCCAGCCCTCAAATTCTTTCTTTTCAGCAAGGTTTAAGACTTTCTGCAAGGTTTATGAAGGAGAGCAACAAATCTCCCTGTATCTTCACTGACATATCCAGAACAACTAATCCTCTGCCCACTCTGGTTTGTTAATACCATGTAGCACCTGAACCTCTCTTATCAGGCTGTTCTGAGCTATTTTTCACCATATGAGAAGGAAGGAGCCTAAGCACTTTCAAGTCTTAGATTCTGCGCAAGCCCCAAGCTGCTCACCATAATGTTGCCTCCGTTGTAGAAGGAAGAAGTTCACCACTGCCTGCTTATGGCATTCTCTGACCTGCAGCATACGAACCCACCACTGGAAGTATTTCCTCAGTGACATTGCTCTGAGATGGGCCAGCTTGCACCTGTGAAGTGCCTGCTGCTCAACACTCTCCTTCCATGCACTGAAGCACCTGAGAAAACCAAAAGGAAAATAAACCCACATGGAAAACCACACAAAGAGTGTACAAGCTTGCGTCTCCTCCCGAGACTGGGTTTAGTTCAGGAAAGGCAGACAGAAGCTGCCATTTTCTGAGCTTCTATTCCTATATTTCATTAAACAGCCACTGTCCTGCTTGCAGCACAGCAGCACAATGGGTGCTCTCGTGTTTGGTCTTTCAGGACAGGACCAAAAAAGCTTTGGCAGGGCACAGGAGGCAAGTCATAACATCTCTGGCCACAGTAGTTCCTTTTCATGTTTCTATACCTACTTTCATCTTTATTAACACCTAAGACAAAAGAATAGATGGGTTTAAAATGAAACAAGACATCGCTGTCTGGGTTGGTTCTGCCATTCCTTAGACTTTCACAGTGAACAGACTTTTCACATGAAAAATAGACCTCATCAGCTTACCAGGAGACCAAGTTTCTTTGGATCCGAGTTTTCAGGGCTAAACCCAGTTCCATTTCCAAGCATCGGAAACGCCATGCCCAGAAAGCCTTTTGTAGCTGCTTCTTTTCCAGCAGAGCATGGGCTTCCAGAAGCCTGGCTTCCTCTTTGCTCAGCAGCTCCTTCTGCAGGCGCCACAGTCTGAAAGCTGCGGTGTTGCAGGGCAGGAAGAGATTAACAGGAGGGAAAAAAACTTAGAAGAACTTCAAACAACTTAGTGTCACACCACAAACAACATCCCCCGGCTGAACTCCAGCTGTCTGAGAAAGGGCACTTAAGGGAGATTGCTCACATTGCTGGAGCTACAGCTTCTGCTGCAGCTGAATTAATACAAGGAACAAGTCAAAAGGTGTATGACAGCAAGTGGGCCACCCTCTACCATCAGAGACACAGGCCCAGCTATTTGCAGGATCAGGTTCTGAAAGAGTCAGGTCAAAGCAACAACTAGACACAAACCAAGAAACACGTGATTACCTCCAAGCTGTTCCAAGGCTATGGAATGTGTGCTTACCAGCTAGGCGTCTCATATCTCTGATTGCCTGACTTCTCAAACAGAACTCATCTCCTCTCTGCTTACGATGAAGCTGTATCCACAGTCCTGTCTCCACTCTGAAAGAGCCACAAGCAAGCTTTAACATCCATCTCTCCAAGGAGGCACTCACAGAACAGAACCCAGAGCCTTCCTTCTCCCTAAGCAGGTCTCTTTGTCTGGACTTGTTCTTCTGCCTTCAGAATCAGAAGGCACAACAACAGGTTTTTCTTCTGACACCTCTACTGTCCTGCTACAGACTATTGCCTCACTCCAGTCTCACTTATGGCTGTATCACATACGGAGGTGATAGCTGAACTCAAGAAATAGTACAGGAGTATTTCTGTCAGACACTCAAAGCAGACTGCAAACACTAGTGTAGAGAAGCTCTGAAATAGGATTGTTCAGTTCTTAAAACTAAGTTACTAATTCTTGCAGTGCTTATCTGCAGCAATATATCCAAAGATTTCTCCCTTTGTAAGCCTTCACTTCTTCAAGGTAACAGAAAGAGAATGCTCTCAGCTTACCTACAAGCCTTCTCAGCCTCCTTGGAGTATCCTACTGTAAGCTGCTGCTGAGCTGAGGTTGTCATAGTTGCTAATCTTCCTACTCCAAAAAAACCCACTGGTGAAATTTGGGTAGAAGAATATGGCTTACGCTGCAGAACTTGCTTCTTCCTCTGTTTTGCCACAGCTTCCTTCCACTGAAGGAAAAACCACATGATCAGAACAAACTGCAGGCAGAGTATCAGGGTGCACACCACTGAATTTCACACAATGTACCCCTTCCTCCTCCCTATCCAAACAAGATTTCCGCCTTCTCTAACCGCACAACAGAAAACTCATGGCACCACTTCTACTGTCTTTAGCCCATCCTCACCCGGTAGAAGCTGACAGCCAGCAGAGCTGAGGCATGTCTCTGCTGGGCTGCCTCCAGCTGCATCCTCCTCTGGTGCACAGCCCACTGCAAAGCACCAAGGCCCTTCCGAAGCAGTCGATGTCTGTAAAGCTGCCTGGCTGCAGCCCTTCTCCAGAGGATGTGTCCCCTCCACGCTTGGAAACATCTAGTTAGAATTGTGTGTCTGTCACACACGTGCTTAAAACTTAAAAAGAGAAAAAACAAAAGTGAGCTCCAGTTAACAGAAAGTTAAACACAGCCAGGAGGTGGCAATCAGAGTTCAGCCATCAAGCTGAAAGAGGTATTTCAAATCATTCTCTCTAAATAGTGAAAAACCTTCAGCCTCACACCAAATTAAGGTATCGTTGTTGCTAAATTGGTAGCAATCTCACACACAGGTGACAAATTTGAATTCCATCTTACAGATAGGCCCAGTTTTTGGTCTTAACTATACAGTGAACATGCCAGCAGCACTGAAAAGTAGTATGTATGGTAGCAAGGCTTTTTCATTGCTGTCAACAACAGAGGCTGAATTTAGAAGCTAGAATTTAAAAGATACAGAAATTATTTTTTAGAGCAAGCTCCATTCTAAACGGCCACCCTTTTAAAAAGAAACAGACACAGCCCCCAAGTTAACATCCAGTGGCTCCTTAGCCACTTTCCAGTAGTTCTCCCCTGTTAACAACCAGCACAATCACACATAAACACAGAGACATCTTACCTGTGCTCATTGACCTTCAACGACCATAAGCTGTTCTCCATGACCTGCAAACAGGTAAAAGACAGTAACTCACATGATAATACACACTACTCTGTTGAAGAATTTGTCTGTGCCCAGCATGACAAATCATTTTGGATGCACACCAGAACAGTGCTGCCTCAGGGTAGTGCACTACGTCCGATGCCTTTGACATTGCCCCCCACCATTGCTCTGTGAACACTCTTACATAATTCAGACACGGAAAAGCACAACAAAACTGAAGTCTCAGGGCTCTGCAGCTACACACAGAATGAAAACCACTTTAATACTTTCCCTCTGAATGTGGATCTAGAGAATATAAAAAGTGTTTGCGTTCCCAAGAACAACCAAGTTAACAAGCTGGTCTTTATGAAGAATCATGTGAGACAGAAAGATGTGTGTGTTCGGATGGAGCAGGGCCATAAGAGATGAGATTCTGGCCATTCCGTGCCAGAAAAAACTACAGGACAAGCATCCCCATCACCATTGTACCTCAACTCTGCACCTCTAGCAAGAAGTGGAAACAAGCACAAGTAGGATCTGTGAACAGGGATGCTACACAGTGAGCACAACCTCACCTTTCTGGACCCAGTTTCCTGTGTCTGGCTCCCTTCTTTACAGCAGTGTGGTTCTTTGGTACTCCTCTCCGTGGAAGGTTCTTCAGACTGGTCGAGATTGGCATCAGCTTCCCAATTCCTCCAGTTGCTTTGGTAGGAGTACTTGTTTCTCCTTCCTCCTCTGCTCACATTCATACAATCTATGTCAGAAGATTCACCAAAGCCATCTTCAACCTGAATACCAAAAGGCCTGGACAGGCTGCTGCCTGCCCCAGCCACTCTTCTGGCTGCTCGTGATCTGGAGTCACATACCTCTTCTGGCTCTTTGCTGCACTTAACATGAAGTTCAGAGTTGTTGACTTTTACAGATTTAATATTAAGCTGCTGGCCCCGTCTAAACTCTTTATCTCCAGGAGAAGCCACTCTTAAGCACACTTCCCTTGGAGTCCTATCCATGGCTACACCAACGTTCACCTGAGCCCCCCTCAAATCTGTCTCTAGTGACACCTTCAGACCCTCTGGATACAGACTGGCTGGAAGGTCTTTCTTCCCAGATACAGCACACGGGGATGCCTCTTCACCTTTAAGAACCTTTTCAGGGGAATGACTTTTTGTGTGAACATGAAGACTACCAGTTTCCAGAGTTGGTTTTGCCTGGGACTGGCATCTGAAATAAGGGGAGCAATTGTAGGAGGAATCTGCTTCCATATCCACTAGCCTGCCAGAGCCCATCCCAGAAGAGAGGGTTTCTGCCTGAACGCCACCTGGAATTTTGGTTCTCCATGTGTTTGAGTCAATATATCCATATCTATGAGAGGCAGAGAGAGCTTCTGCATGACTGAAGTCCCTTGTCGCTGCACCAAGGCTCCAGTCTTTAGCAAATGGGACACCCCATTTCAATCTTGCCTGAGCAGCACTGGTCTTTACTCCAGCTAGCTGTTCTGTGCTCAGGATACCAGGAGCTGAATTGTCAGGAGCAAAGTACAAACTGTCACTGACTGGAGAAGACTTGAGCTCCAGAGGGAGGGAGCCCCTTATCCCCATCAAAGCAGTCTCTTGCTTAAGCCTTTGGACTGAACAGTGCAAGCTAGCAGAAATCTGTGAGGACTGCAAAAGAGACTGAAGGGACTCCAAACTAGATGGATCGAGATCCCCCAGGGTCAGGGCTGAATTACGACAAGCATTGACACTTTCACTTGAGCTCCTTGAAGAGGGACACGCTGCTAATTTGTACCTAAGAGAGGAATCTACAGTATGAGATGACAAACTTGCATTGACCAGTGAAGGGTTCACAGGATCCATACAAAAAGCAGCAGCAGGCTGATGCTGTTGTTTTTCCACTGGATAGTCACTACTCTTGTTCCTACTTTCTAAACAGCAATGACGAGCAGTGTGTATGAAGCAGCTACCAGCTGCCTGATGGTGTTGTTAAGGAAAGTCAATATTCTCACTCCTTCTCTCTTCCAAGTATCAGCCTCAAGGTGTGAATGTCTCCGAGGGAGATGCACAGCAGGAAGCACTGACAAAGCAAGATGTGGAATCCTATAAGCCACACACTTAAGAGCTGTGCTGCTGCAGCCTAGAGCAGAGATTATTCTGCTGCAGGAAGCACAAACTGGAGAACTGGTGGCGTCCTGGAACAGCTGAGAAGGGCAGGAGAGATTAGTCTGTCTCAAACTGGGATCTTTCTTCCTGGCTGACAGAGGCGTGGTACACAGCCAGCCTTGTTCTGCTGTCTGGCTGGGAGTTACACAGAATGCTGCAGACTCAGGCTGGCGATGAGAAATGTCTACTCAACTTCTAGTGCCCAAATACAGATCAACATCCACGTTCTTCTGAATGTTTCTTTGCTCTGAAGAAAAAGAAGAAGTAGTATAAACAGAGGAGCATGTATATTTTCTCATCGTATCTTCCCCAGTTTGCCAAAGGCTTTGGGTACTTTCTTATGAATTTCTTGTCTGTAATCCACCAGCCTCAGTCCTTAAAGTATTATAGGCACTACTCTCTTCCTGTTGCTCAGCAGACAATCACATCTGGCAGAGCAGGAATGACTGAAGGGGACAGACTTGCTTCTCAACAGAAAACCTGGAAAACAAACACTTCAGCATTGTGTGCGTACCTACAGCCTCAAAAAGAACTTGTTGCTAGCAAGGCTGAATTATCCTCCTGCCAAGACAAGATAGCCTGTAGCTGCTTTTCCAGAATGCTTTATATCTAATTAGATCTGTGTGACACCAAACAAGAAGAGGTCTAGATGAAAATGTTTTTACAGAAGTCAGAGAAACATGACTCCAGCTGGAGTACAATGCTTACCCCTCTTCATTGATTGGAAATCCAGCTCAGATCTCCTCCACACTTGTATTTTCTCCAGGGCTGATAGGAAAGGAAGTGCCTCAACTTAAGGTAAACATAAAATTTGTTCACATATCATGCTACAGCCCTGAAAAGGCTCAAGGCTATGCAGGCCAATTTCTTCTTGTCCACACTAAAGGATGAAACCATGTTTATGCATCTGGAGAATCTACATTGTCCCCTAACCTGGAAGAGTTACAGCATGGATGGGAGACCTAATCTGCAGTCTAGCCACTGAGCCAGATGGTTATACATGTAACACTCATGCAGAGCACAGACCTGTAAATTAATGCTAACAGGTAAATGCAATTTGAGGTGACTGTGCTTTCATTCCCTCAAATTTAAAAGCAAGTTGTCAATCACTCTGTCATTCTAACCACTGTTTCTTTACCACCCCCCTTTTAAAAAAATGAAAATGGTATTGTGAAAAGACACCCCCCCATATAATCTCAACAAAAAACTAGTCAATCTGTAGAGAAAGAGACAGCATGGCCTATGAAATCAATGCCCGTTGTCTTTTTCAAACATACTCAACTATCAGAAAGCTGCCTGTCAAATCACACTGCTTCCAAACTACACTTATCTCATTCTCTTCTAAGAAAGCATCTGAGCCTCAGTCACCCCTGTTTGCAAACAGCCTGCTTGTCCTTCTCACACACCCACTCCTCCAGTAACCACCACCGACTCCTCCAGTAACCACCACCGACTCCTCCAGTAAATCACCACTGACTGCACAGTCCCCTCAGTCACTAAAGAACAGGAGACAGCCATGCAGTGTTGCAATTATCCTTGGGAACTGCTGCTCCTGCCTTTCACACCTCACCTAGGAACATCACCAACAGAAAGAGCACATGATTTTTTCCAGACAGGTAGAAGCTGGCAACCACATGCTCATTTTCCCATCCCCGCAGACCAAGGCTGATCCAGCCAGACCCCACAGATCCATCTCACGCTGCCAGCTGGAACAGACTGGGCCAAGATCACCCTTCCCCTGCCTTAGGAACAAGGCTCTCCCCTCACTGCTCGGCCCTACACATGGCACCACCACTGCCACCACAGAAGCCTCTCATCGCCACTTCGTGACCAAGCGGCACCAGTGCCCTTCCCTCAGGCAGAGAGGGCAGGCACAGCTCCCCTGGTGTGGGGTCACCGAGCCCCAGTCGGTGTCCCTGGGGCGGTGGTGGGACCGGGAGGGCCACGACCCCCTGGCCCAGCCCGGGGGAGCCGCCTCAGGCCCCCACAGCACCGCCCGCCTGCGGACGCACCTCTCTCTCCTCCGGGCACCTCCTCGCTCCGAAGCCGCCCCCGCACACGCTGCTGGGCCTCGCCAGAGCCCCGGGGCCGGGCCGGGCCGGTCCCGCCGCCTTTATGCCCGCACCTCCTTCACAGGGACCGACCCGCGGCTTTGTCCCCCGTTAATGCCCCAAGCCCGGCAGCGAGCGCTCTCCAGCTGGGTCGCTGTAAGCAGCTTATCCCCCGCGATTAGCACCGCCCGCCCGGCCCGCGGCTGCAGGTGGCCCCGGCAAAGCCGCTCTCGCCCCGGGTAATCAGAGCCGCTCCCCCCGGGCAGCGCCTCAGGAGAGGCGGCACCGGCCCCTCCTCACCCCAACCCCGCGCTGCTCGGCTGCTGTCAGGGGCCCCGGGGGCACCCCAGGAGAGCGTGGGTGAGCACAGCCCAGGCCGGGGATGGTGCCGGTCGCTACAGCCGGGCCTCACCACCCCCTGAGAGAGGCACCTGCACCAGGCGGGCTGTGGTGAACCCCAGAGAGCTGCCATCTCATCCCGAATCCACCCCGGCACATCAGGACAAAAAACAAAGCACAAATATAAACACCCAGCACCTGAGGAGAGGGGGGCACCTGCTGCGTCTGCCTGAGGAGCCCCGCGGCTCCACAAGAAGCTCCATGAAGGCCCTGCTGAACCAGGTATGGATCCAAGAGCACATTGGTGCTTGTAAGCACGGCCAAACAGGCGCCCTCCTCCTCAGAAGAAAGGAGAGGGGCCTCGTTTTTATCCCCCCCTCTCTGATTTACTGCCCAAAGGAGGAATCACTGAGGCCTGGCTAACTCCCGCCTTGCTCTGCTCCCCCTGAGTTCCCAGGTGTGCTGAATTCCCCACAGAAAAGCACACAGCAGGCCAGCTAGGTGGGTATCAATAGTTTCTGGGGCATCTTTGGCAGTAGGGAATGGCTGAGGAGGCCTCACTAGATGTAACCCTTTGTTTGTGCAGATACCCAAAAAGCACTGCATTTAAACAGCTGCTTTCAGTCTGTGCTTCACACGTCTAGGGAATTAAAAAACTGAGCATTTAAAAGCATTATTCAGGGATTCATACTGTTACTGAACCATTCTGAAGGGCTGAAAAATAGACATTAACTCAATATAAAGGCCTGCTCTCCACAAGCCCCTAAAATTTCTGCCTATTCTTTTCTTCCCCACCTGATCACAAAAGCAGACTGATTCCTACTCCCATGCTCCATTGCATGGCAGCCTGCAAAATGAATGTGTAACACTCAAACACTCATCTTGGGAGAGTAAACCCAGCTATCACGTTTTTATGGCACTTACCATGTGCTTGGTCCAGGCATAAATGATGATGGACCAGGTACAGCAGCAGGTCACTGTAGTGCTTGTGCAGCACAGAAGAGGAACATCTGCTTATGTTTAAAATTATAAGACTGGGAAGAAAATTGCTTGGTTTTAAAAATACAAATGGCATGGTTCTAGAGGTAGAGCAAAGTTAACAGGGCTCTTGGTCACTGAAGAATCAATGCAGCACCAGCTCTTGTCAAGAGAAATGCAATTGCAGAATAACTGATGTTTACTTTGAAAATGAACCTGATTTAGAAAAACATAGGTCTTCCTAGCACTACTATTTTCATTCTGCCAAAGTTGCCATACTCTTTTTCTTCTGACAAAGGTTTAATAACTTTTTTTTTAAGGATTCTACCCTGAAAGCCACAGCAGGGCAGATTATTGTGTGTAAGATTAGCGTTTATGGTGTGTCACACTCCACAGGGTTCACCACTGCAGTGTAAATAAATCCATCTTTTCCTTTCCCAGTCCTCATTTTACTGGCCCACCTTCACCACCCACACATTTACAAGCAGTATGCTCTACTTGTCTGAGTAAAGCCTAGACTAAAAGCCATCAAAGCCCTGCAGACTTTCCTCCATAAGGACTCTCCCAGACTGCCTGGCTACAGTCCCAGACCCTCAGGAATACCTACATTTTCAAATGAGACATAGGTGACCAGTGTAACGTTTTCTAACACAGAAAAACTGTGTTCATTTTATAGTTTTCTTAGAAAAAATTAACATTTCAAGTTCTGTTAAGATAGGCAGCTGAAGGCAAAAGGACATTTCAAGGCACAGGGTATCTATAACCTACATTCAACAGCCATTTTAAATATCCTGAAGGACATTTAACCATTTAACTTTCATAAAAGCATCAGTGAATAAAACACAAGAGTAGATACTGGGAGCACAAGCAGCTCCCTGGCCCAGTAAGAGCATTTTATACCAACCCCAGCTTTGTGCAAACCACCACAGCTAGCATAGGGAGTTATGGTCATCAATCTTAGTTAAATAACACCATCAAAACCAGCTATTGGAAACTCCCAGATGTTTCTTGGAAATGTATCTGCATAAAAACAGGCTAAACTGTATTGTTTAAGGGCAGTCCATAAGCCTTTTAAAGACAGCTTGTCGAGAAATATTTTGAGTGGTTCCATTACAACAGAGAAGAGGCACAATACAAGACTTCGAAAACTGCAGAAGGGGCATCCACTCACACAGAGACAGAATTCAGGAGGAGGGAGGAAAGGAGAGTAGTGGGATTGCAAAGAGTCACAGTGTTTAACATGACATCTCCAAGATCTTCTGGACATACTGCAGGAACCCATCTGCCTAACCTTCAGGGAGGCAAAAGAAATGAAAAGTCAGATCCTCTCCTGTTTACTCAGTAGTAGGTCTTGCTCCATCGGAAGGGACATGGGAAGAGTGGGAGGTTAAACAGAGTGAGGGAAGCATCTGTTCTCTTGCAGAGGTGGCCTCAGTACAGCTGTGGGGCTGTCTTGCTCGAGTCAGGCCATGGTGGAGGTGCATCCTGCTGATCAATTGGCTCATAGGTGCTGCGATCCTGGCCTGCACGGGTGACACCTGAATAGAGAGGGAAGACAACAAGCTTGGTAAAAAAACCAAAAGCACAGTAACTGAATCCCCCTAGAAGAAACCAACAGCTCAGGAGCACACCACATCAGCTGCTTTACCAGGTTCCCAGCACCTGTGTTCCGTGATCCTCACTACACAGGCAGGAGGTAAGAAAACTCATCCTTCCAACAAAGGCAAAGTAACTGAGATGCATTTGAATGTGCCTCTTCATTCCGTGAGAGCTGCTCTCTTAGTAGCCACATGGCTGTGTGGAAAGCAAGACCTGCAATACTACGTACCCGTGTAGAGAGCTCCTGTAATAGCATATTTCATCAAGATCAAGTTTATGAGTTCTAGTGGAAAAATGAACAGACAAAACCAGAAGCAGCAGGAACCATGGCTAGCTGACAGCATAGATTTAAGAGCATGATTCATCCATGAACCACTCTTCCCAACAAGGCAGCTATGCCTCGTGTGCCACACCATGGCACTAAATCTGAATCCAGCAGTGCTCCCAGTTGCACTATGAATAATTTGCCTGTGGTACAAGAGTGGTACAGAATCATGTTACTATCCAGGGGATGAGCAGGGAAAGGAGACAGAGAATGTGCATGGACAGCTCATTATCTATAGGTCAGGCATCTGCCATGGCTAGAAAGCAATCTGAAACAAATGTGGGCACCAAATAATATCAGAGGCTCATTCTAAGCAGCAAGGATGCTGCCAAGCAACAAAAGAGGATTTTGTATGGAAAGAAAACAAGACAGAGAAGATCAGGAAAAATGCAACTCTGTCAGGTTCAAAAGGAAAATGCCAGATAGCAGCAAAATGAGAGGAAATCTGTCAACCACATTCTACAAAACAGCAGCACATAGTTTGTACTGAAAAATCTTGTGAGAAAGACAGTTCAGGTGAGGATATGAAAATACAAAGTGTCTGAATGCCAGCCTGTGCCTGACAGGAGACTCTCAGACAGCATCATGCCTGTGTTGGGATAGCATGGTTGAAAAGAAGGAATACTCCCAAATTCCAAGCAAAGAGGTGAACTCCTCAATGGTACCTACACTTTCGATAGGATACAAGTGTCAAATCCCAGTTACCATCCTTTGTCCTGCACAGCCCTTTTAGGAAAGCAAAAAGATAACTGTGCCAGGCCACTGGTTTTGCCAGGGTGAACTCCCACACAGCAAGCAATCCCTGGCAGCTTCCCTGGCATGACCTAGCACCAGGCATGCTTGGCAAAGCAGACAGACCCAGAGCATCCAGCCACACCCCCTTCTCTCTGGCAAGACTGCCACATTATCATTAGCAAGTACAACAGGAGAAAAATGAGTGCCTCCAGGCAAAGTCCCACGAGATAAACATCAGTCCCATTTTCCAAGTGAGGAAGTGGAGGTCCAAAGCAAACAATGTCGAGAGGACTTGTGAAGCCCAGAAAAAGCATGGAGTTAGAAATCCAGCTTCTTCCCCTCTCATGCATAATCCAGTTAGAGGGAAAGCTGCCTCTACCTTTCCCCAGAAGGAAAAAAAAAGGTTGGCAAAGAGAGAAAGACACCCAAAGGCTTCCAGCAAGCACACAAATGCAGGAGGAGGGAGAGAGGAAAAGCCTCTCAGGTTTATTGAGTAAGAGAGACAGCAGTGGTATCAGTACCATTGTGGGCAAAATAGCTGTCAGACGAGGACTCCAGGTCTGCAAGGGAAGAGAGGAAGAATGTAAATTTAAAGCCTAAGACATACTAGAACCACAAAATGGGAGAACAGACACGAGCAAGACAGAGCAAGCAGCCCCTCTCTGTGGAAAGAGGGGCAGAATCCAGCTGCACAGAGATCAGGCTGAAGAGTCCCAAGTGCAAGGTGGTCTCCCTAACACCCACACTGACTTGGAGGCAAAGGAATCATCCTACCTATATTAAAGGTGTACTCTCCTCCACGCTCCCGGTACATTCGATACACCAAGTAGCAGGACACAGGTTTGAGGAGGAGGCTGAAGATGGCCATGCCAATACTGAAACGCCTCTCATCAGTGAGATAGTTGTTGGGAGGGTAGAAGACAGAGACGTGGATGATGTCTGTGAGGACTGTGAGCAGCAGGCCAGTCAGGAACTGGAAACAAAGAGAGAATGGGACATGAACTGAATTGGGGATTAACCACTAGGAGTAACAGTCAAGTTAACAGTGTCTATTTCCTGCGAGATCTGTGTTCACACAATCATACCTTCACCCCAGGATCACAAATTGCTAACCCCTGACACTGACAGACATTCCTAAACAAACAATCTTGTATTTCATGCATTTTCTTCACGTCTGTCAGACACCTTCCTGCAGTATCTCTTTAATGTTCAGAGAAGGGTTTTATAAAGCCCTCCCGACTCAAGCATATTAAATGTTTTGAGTCCTCCCCTGGCATTACAAGTCACAAGAGCAGGTAAAAAAACCAAGAATCAAGTACGCCTCACCTCTGAGAAGCAAAATAAGTGCCAGTGAATGCTTCTTATTATGGTTTACAGTGCTTATAGATTTATAGGCTCTCCTGAAAAAAACCCAAAACCACCCCAACAGGGAGTTTGACTTGTTTACTGCTGTATTGGGAACAGCTGAAAATCATCACTGATTCAAAGAAGCTGTTTCTGCCCTCCACCCTCTCCCTGAGCAGCCTCATGGAGGCAAATACCCTCAACACTCACCATCATGATGGCATCAAGAGAATCTCGCTGTACAATGGCCCAGATCCCCACTGCAAGGACACTGAAATTTCCCCAGGCATAGGAGGCTGGAAACATGGAATTCATGCATCCCCTGCCAAACAAGACAAAAAAATCCCAGCCCACATTCACAATAAGCCTGCAATAGTTTGTTTGCATTCATCCTTGTTCCCATGCAAACACCTCACTCTTGGATTTAGGATCATCTTGCACACAGACAGACACAAACAGGGAGTACTGCTTCCTTGAAAAATGTCCCATTCCTACTTTGAAGGAATGCCCTCTTCTCACCCAGGCCAGGCACCAATCACTCACCACACTGTGAGCAGCCAGTGTACCAGAACGATGGCCTACAAAAAAAAGAAGAGAGGAAGACAGGTCAGCAAGTTGGGAGAACTGTGGGAGGACTGACATGAAATGACAGCATCTTATTTCTGAAGGATGGGTGGAAGAGTGTCCTGGACCCACAAACCAGTGCAGAAAGCTGGAGTAGCAACTGGGGCAGTGGAGACAAAACCATTTTTCTCTGCTTCTGTTGCTGAGTATTTCCTGTGGTGCTACACTGTAGTCATTCATTATCGTTGTCATCTCTGTCAACAGTTGATTCAGGGCCCACTTAGTCTTTTCTAAATGGGTTATTGATTTTGGAACTCCAGAAGAGTTTGTACAGACAGCTGGGCAATCTGATTCACACTATGCTAGCACAGTTTATACATGACCAATCTAGCATCCCATCACCAAGACGTCCAGGAGTAGTCATGCCTGCAGCTCCCAGTGACTACAGTCCTCAGTAAATCCTCCTTTTACCTCCTTCCAGTCTGTTCAGAGCAGTGGTTCAACCTCACTGCAATATTAACAGACCTGGAGGCATCTTCAAGGAGCCTGAGAACCTGATCCTGCCATACTACACAGCTCTTTTCATTCCCAGTGAACGCTGGCAGTGCCCTAAGCAGCAATAAGATAATGCTGTCACAGGTTCTGTACTTTGCAAATGTCCTTAATGATCCTGATCCTTGTGCTCAAGGGGGCAAATCCAAGAAGAAAGCATCTTACTGTAACGAGTGACACAGGGATTCTCTTCACCACCACTTGACATTTCTGTAACCAAGGAGACACACTCTACATGCTTATTGAAACAGCAAATGGGAACGAGAATATACCACTTCAGTCTTTTTCCAGACATATACCCATGCACTCACTTGCATTTGAGCCTGCTGGCCAAGCTCAACAAAGGGAGAGCACTCATATTCACTCTCTAAATATTTGTGAAAACAAGAATATGGAAGACAAGCTCTGCTAGCAGCCTTATAAAGAAGGGCTGAAGCCTGGACATTACAGAGGATCCTTAGGATTTCTTCTAAGTGTAACAAAGGCTCCAATTGGCATTAATACTGACCTCGACATAAAAAATAAAATAAAATTAAAAAATCACTGAAACTGCTCTGAAGCACACATCCCCTCACATACACCCATAACAAAAACCCCAAACAAACAAACAAAACCCCAGCCAACTGGAAATGAGTAAGTAGCAAAAGGCTGAGTTGCTTGCTGTACACAGGAACGCTGTGTGCAGTGAGGAGCATCAGGACACAAAAAAAATAAGATCTACAGCCACCCTGCTACTTTCATGGACTTAAAACCTCTATCCATGCTTTAACTCCATACAAAACTAGTTGCTCGAGAAGAGAGTTAATAACCAATGAAGCTGTGACAGAGTGAAGAGCAGCTGGGATATCAACAGGAGCGACTCATCTGCTGTGGCTCCTGCTGCTCTGCCAACGTACCACCACGTAGATGTCTTATCCTAAGACAGAGCTCTCGCTTCACTGCAGAACCCTGGCACATCTGCTGAGCATTCACCCCAGGTAGCCTAGACTTTGTTGTAACTTCAAACACTGCTTAAACAGATTTTTATTAATGATTTTTAAAAATTGTTCATGTAAGCCTACAAAATGCTTTACCACCACCCCCAACATTCCTTCTCCCAAATTGCACCATGGAGACCAGGCAGAAACTGCTAATCAGGAAAATGCAAGACGTTCTTGGATAAGAATATAGACATGCAAATAGCATTTACTCAAGAGACTATCAGAACATCAGGGAAATTCTTAATTAGGTAGTGTTTAATTGCACGTTACATACCCACAAGACCCCTCAAGGCTCACCAGTTAACATAATTAGGAGAGGTGGATTTTTAAATGTTTTTTTTAAAGCTGTCTAGATCAATATTGCTGTTACTAAATTATGAAGCAATCTTAGTCATCTGCATAAAGCCAGGTAAACTGGGGCTGATAGTATGAGGGACTGCTGAAATAAAAGCAAGGCATTCCCTTCCTGGTTATTAGTCCCATTTACCTGACAGTTCTGCAGGGCACTATGGAATTAACTGGTGGTCTTGCTATGCTTTAACATAGAAGATGCAGTGTTACTGAAAAACATTCTTTGAAGCTGCAGGCACAACGTGAGATTAGATAATTCGTAGGCAGTCTCCTGATGAGACAGCAGAAGAATTCAAATTTCTTCCATCTGTTCAAGGACTTAAGTCTGTACCTAAGAAATGCACACATTTCTTTTGAGAAAGTAACTCCTAAGACCTGAACTAGCGCCGAGAGCAGAAAATAGGAAAGGTGGGACCTTTGTCCCCATCCCTTCCAGGCAGAAAGGTGACCATGTGATTTAAAAGCATCCCACTGGAAATTGAGGAGAGCTGAGGGGAATTCCCAGCCTCTCTGCAATTCCCAGCATGAGATGGAACTAATTGCCAAGCATAAAAAGAACCTGGGTCTGTCTGGGTCTCGTTAGATGGGAAACTCTCTGGAACAGGAACTCACTCCTTCAAACATGCTTCAGCACAGAATTTAGCACAAGGCTGAATTTTGACAAAGTTAAAAATTACACAGTTCCAAATCACAATTATTTTCTTGCAGTATCTAACTTTTTAAATTTTAGTTGTTTTGGATTTGGTTTTTTTTTTGAGAGTGAGCTCCTTTACTCTGAGTGACATACTCACCTGAGGATAGAACAACCAAAACACAGATCTGAGTGGCCACCTGTGAGTGAGCCACCTGTGAGCATGCTCCTCATTATTCTAACAGTGACAATATGAAGAGTGGTTAAGCAGTGGAACAGGCTACCAGCAGGGTTGTCATGGCTCTATCCTTAGAGATTTTTAATAGTCGGCTGAATTTTGAGTTATTTGATCTAACTTTGAAGTTACCTTTGATTTGAGCAGGAGGTTGGACTAGGTGGCACACAGAGGTCTCTTTTAATCTAACTTATTCTGTGACCTAGCTTTTAAAAATGCCCAAGCACAAAACGTGTGTTTCCAGGCACGTGGATCGTAGGGCATTGTCCAGGTGGGATCATCTCAAATATATTTCAAGGCTCTGCATAGTTATTGCTACAATCCTAGGTGTCGAGCATTCATTGAAGAAATATGGTTATGCTGCTTCCCACGTGCTTTGCTGAGCCTTGCTATTAGAGCTGAGCCAGTAGATGCTGTTTCATGAGCATGTTCCTCATCCACTCCAGGGCAAAGCCTGCTACATTAATTTTACAGCTCTGCAAGTGGCTTGAAGACAGACCTCAAAGCTAAGAGACTGCTATGTTCTGGCACAAACACAGCTCAGTCACGCAGTTTTCTTGGAGCTACTTCTATCACGAGGCTCATCTTTTTTAATCTCACAGAAACCGTAAGCAGATCATGCCAATGAACAGCAGTGGTGTGTGTTATTCCCAGTCCCTTTCCGAGTAAGAATCTTTCCCACCTTTGCACTATGTCTCAGGGAAGCAGGCCCTAACTCAGGGGCAGGTACAATTATTAACTCCCTATTCCTCAGCTCTTCAGCCCCAGAGCAGTAACAGCAGACCTGACAACAAGGAATTCCTTAATACTGCAAACAGTTTGCCCAGAACAAGCTCATTCTTATCTAGGAAAAGATTTGGGAATGGTTGCCTGAAGCCAGAGAAGGCAATATTTTAGTTGTGTTGTCATGGTGACTCATTCATTTAACAAGCCTGTGTTTTTCAGGTCCACCTCCCATGGCAGAATACGTATTTCATGTTGGCAAACTTTTTAATTAAATGTCCTTATTTTTCACTGTTGTTTTAGCATGGGGGAAAAAATAACAATCAAACCAAGTTAAAAAACAAAGCAGAAGGCAAGATCTTTTAATCTTCCTAGCCTCCTGGGAATCACACAATAGTCCAAACTTGCCAGAGCAAAGGATCAGCTCATTTCCAGATAATACAATCCACATGGCAGGCCTTGAAAAAATCAATTTGCTTACTTGCCTCTAACAAGGGAAGTTACTCTTCTTGGTGAACTAGTAAGAGGGGAAAACATCCTTATATGAACATCAAGCTTTGATTTCGTGCAACCACATGAAAGCCTTCCCATACAAAGCTGAATTCTTAATGGCAGCTGAGATACCACCACCCTCCCACCAAGCTCCAAGGCCACTGCTTTATGAATCAATGGCAGAAGAAGGCTGATGTGATCAGTGATGCTTTCATTCTCTGGGCAAAGGTTTAACCAAAGAAAGCACCTGGACCTCGCCGTGCCAAACACAATACATGAAGTGGTGATGCTGAGAAAAGGCACACGTGCCTCGGGATCTCAGGGCTCTGGAAACACAGAGGCAAAAAGAAATACAGGAGAATTTCATCTGTGTGGTATCAGGGAAGGCTTCGGTACCAACCACCAGGATCAAAAGCAAATAAGTGATTTTAGTGTACACCAGTTTCTCGCCAAGGATGTGCCTGTTCCCAAGGGGAACAGCACAGTGTGACCCTCACACCTTTATCCCCCACCTCTCTGGAATTTTCAGTGCCTCTGACTGAAGCCCCACACAACAGAGAGGCGATTTCAGTTATGAACACCCCCAAAGCAAGCAGGACCATCTTCCTCAGTCTCTGCCTGCCGAGCACAGGCTCTGCCTCCTCGGCATCTCGCAGTGTTTATCCCGGGCCGGTTCTGCTCAGCTGAGCTGGAAACCTCCCCGGACACAGCCAACAACCGGCTGGGCGGCCCAGCCAGCCCTTGGCCGCTTGAGCGACTCCTCCGAGTAGAGCAGAGCCCCGGGGTCGCTGCCGGCCGGGCTGAACGGCCCGGGGGGGCTTCTGCAGCGCCCGCCCGTGCGATGGCGAACACGGCCGCTCCGCCTCGGGGGCCTCCGCACCGCCGGTGCCGGCCCTC
>VZRW01000914.1:1520727-1537701 GCA_013398125.1 Aegotheles bennettii | reverse complement strand
CCCCGCGGCCGCTGCGGGCCCCTCCTCGGGCCGGGGGGCAGGGGCAGGTCCGGCCCCCGCCCCGAACCGGGCCCTGGGGTGGTGCAGGGCGGCTCCGGAGCGAGAGCCTGGCCCAGGGTGCCCAGAGGAGCTGTGGCTGCCCCTCCCTGGCAGTGCCCAAGGCCAGGTTGGATGGGGCTGGGAGCACCCTGGACTGGTGGGAGGTGTCCCTGCCCCTGGCACTGGGTGAGCTTTGAGGTCCCTTCACACCCAACCCAGTCTGGGATCCGATGACTCCATGTGTGTGCCTTGGTGGGCTGGGTGGTT
Organism: Aegotheles bennettii; assembly: GCA_013398125.1. Taxonomy (NCBI): domain Eukaryota; kingdom Metazoa; phylum Chordata; class Aves; order Caprimulgiformes; family Aegothelidae; genus Aegotheles; species Aegotheles bennettii. The sequence goes on along the minus strand of VZRW01000914.1, from coordinate 1,537,395 downwards.
CCCTGGCAGACGGTTCCTGAGGATGCAGATGCTCTCCCTACCCGAGGTGTGCTGCACAGCACGTGTTCCCAAAAAGCAAAGCCACCACTCGGTTAAAAGTGTTCCTGGATGAGTTTGTTAACTCCAAACACCCAGCCAGACGGTTCTTCCTGCTACTCACAGACGTGACACATCTGGGGGAAGGTTTGGCAATGTCCTTGGGCTGTAGTGTGAGTCCAGGAAGGTGAATGCACGTATAGGACTTTGCAATTTTCTGGAGGAAGAGAAAGCTTTTGTGCACACATCAGTACTGCAGAAGAAAGGTGAGGAGTGACAGAGAGACACTTGATAAACAGCAATAAAAAAGCAATTGCCAGGTGCTAGCTGTGCTCAGCTGTACCACACAATACCCGAGCCAAGTTCAGGTCAGTTTTTGGGGCTGAGCAGAGTCTCTAGCCACGTCTCTGCCTAGAATGGCTGGCAAATAATTAGTTGCTTCCTTTGGCCCTAGATTTTCCCCTAGAACTAGATGGCTAGAAGACTAAAAGCCTGGTACGAATCACGAGTTCTTGATCTCTTGTTCTGAAAGAAGCCTGTCCTATTTTAGAGCTAGGGAAGTTGGTAAGTGATTGAGCCAGTACAGCTATAACTTACCATCTCCTGTCCAGTTCACAATAGCAGTCTTCTCCCCAAGTATGGCAAATAAACTGACAGAACCAAGAAGACAGGATAACCCCTCTCAAACCCTCCCCTCCTCGCCTAGTGTTTGCTTTACAGTGTAAGATTACCGTGTTGTACTGCATCAGTTGCTTTCTTGCCATCCTTTATTCTCAGAAAACATGAGGCCTCTGAGGAACAAGCAAGGAGTCAGAAGTTCATTGCAGAAGCTGAATGTGGAAATGTATGAGTCATCCTTCAATCTTATTTCCAGTTCAAGCAGTGCAGTGCAAGGTTGTGCATGAGAATCGTGCAATGCTGAACTTAAACACTCTCAAGCAAGCCACAAATGTAGCCCTGCCTAGCCTGTCCTTCACTGCACCACAAGTGCTATTGACTGCTAATATGCAGCACGCTTGAAGAACTCCCAAGGCAAATTATTAAATGCCAAAATGAAACAACCTAGAAAATGCTCACCAGGGGAAGCAGCAGAACAAAACTGACTGGCTGCATAGCTCAGAACAGCAGTAAAAAAACCCAAACCCAGCTGTGAAAGTCCCCCCCAGGAATCTCTGAATGTGCCACTTTACCAGATGAAAGATTGAAATATAACTCATCTATTGCCACATCCCACATCAGCTGTGACTTCCATCTCTGTGTCTTGCAGGGAAGATCTGCTTCTACTCACAGTAGTGGTGGCACCAAATGGGATCAATGCTACTGGTCCCAGTAGTGTCAAGGACTGCATTTTACCCTAAATGATGAAAAGAGGATGTGACACCTGGGGTGGGGGAATAGCCATACTGCTGGCTCAGTGTCTGGGTGCAAACAGGGGTGTCCTTCTGCCAGGATAGGTATCAGTCAAAGGAGAACTGTTTGTTATAGACAAATTCCACTGTCCCAGTTAAGTACTGTTTAGATGCAGCAGTATGTGGGCATTTTTTCTCCTTTCAGCATTCTCACTCAGTCTGAGTGAGACAGAGTCTCATTACCATTTATGCAGCATGAGCCATAATTTGGATTGATGGGACTGCTGTTTAATGCAAAGCATTCGTTTCCTCTTGTACAATAAAAGCGCTTTACTTCATTTTGTTCATCACTGTATCATGCAATTAATTCAGCCCTGCTTATTATATCCTGGGCTTGCATGTCATGGACTCAAAAATGTCTTAATAATCTCACGGATGTGAAAACAATGAGAGCTATGATAGACATTATGCATTTGCACATCTCTCACACCTATCTGATCTGGGTGGTTGGTTGTTTTTTATCTCTGCTTTGCTTTCTTTGTACCTTGTAAATTGCCTCTCTGTGTAACCTGCTGTCCCTGTTCCCTTCCCTAGGCTTGATACGCAACACAAACATGGTAAGAAAGATAAGCAAGCAGCAAGTTAAAGAAGACCTGCAGGGAGAAGCAAGTGACCCCGGAGACTAGAAACAGGATAGGGAGGTTTTCCTGGCTAGAAGACTGATCCAGGTGAGTTCAGCTCACTGCAGCTAATGTCCAGCAATTAGCTGCTTTATGTCAAATATATTGGTGGTATGTCTTGTGCAGACTGAGTAAAAACCTAATACACAGCTGGCTCCCTTCCTGACAGCATAAAAGCGAGGCTAATAAGGCAGGAATGCTTTCCTTTGCATTTTCAGGACATTGTACCCTTGGTGGGTAAGGTGATAGCAATTCCATGGGGAAGCAGAGGAGCCAATACAATTGCTCCTGCTGTCCTTGTCTGACCCGTGGGGATGGAGGCAAGCTCAGCCCTCATAGTTCTGCCCCCAAGTTCTCACTTGGGGTCTAGTCTGAAGGTAACTGAAGACTACAGCTGACACTTGTGTCTTTGAGTTGTGCCCCTGGCTGTGGAACTGAGAGCAGTGAAGGCATCAGCTCGGCACAGATGCATATATTATCAACAAAGCTGTTCTGAATAAGCAGTGAGGAAGGGCATATAGATGTTGTCCTGGCTCCACAAATGCCTTTTTCAATCCCAATGGGAAATCAGCAAGCAGAAACATTTGGATTGGAGGAGAAACTGAGGGTATTTTGTCATGCCTCCTCCTGCAACTTCACTGCAAAACAATCTATGGCAAGGTGATTTGGGGAGTGGAGAGGTTTACACTAATGTGTTATCTTGACAAGCACACTTCAGAGCCCTTTCCAGTCTCAGAAAAGAAGAGCTACTGCTCTGTTTTTCTAAAATCTAGCTAGAGCTTTGAGATATAACTGAGGGACTGGCACTCTAGAAAATGAAGTGACATACCAGAAATGGGTTTATGGGGTACATATAATCACTCAGAACATTCCAAGAAAACAACAGCCCTCATTTTTTTCTGATTAAAAATGTGAAGGCAATGCTTTTTCCAGGATTTATGTAGCAGAGAGTGACTGGCACGGACTTGAACAATTTAGTATAGCATAGGTTTGAAATTGAAGCACTTTCACACACTGTGGATTGACAACAGGGTAATTACTGGGGGTGTGAGGGTGTGAGAGGGTTTCAATAAAACACCCCCAAGCTAAAATGAATGCAGACCATTACAGACCTGAGATGGAATGATTCCCAAGTGTTTTAATTTGTGCTTCTACTCCTTGTCTCCCTTGCAGTCATAATTTCAGCAAATGCCAGCAACATCCCCAAGATTCGACAGCATTTGCAGAGCAGGCAGCTGCTGAGATGATTGTGTCAAATCAGCACGCTGTCCTCTCTTTTCATGTCTAATGATTCTCACCCTTGGAGAAGTGGTTTAAAATGATGCATGCGCCTTGGGCTCATTGTGAGACTGCTTATAGCAGTAGCTGTAGAGCAGGAGTTTGGGAGGAACTCTGTCACTCACCTCTCTTGCATGCATACCCTGCAATTAACTTGAAAAATTATTCCACAGAGCCCTGCTATGGCTGGTTTGGGCCTGATCCAGAGTCCTTTCAAGACAATAGAAAGTCTTGCAAGAGCCCTGGCTTAAGCTGCCTGGGGGCAATAGAGAAGCTGAGCTTGTGCGAATTTTTAATTTGAGTTTCTCAAACAATCAGTTGAGAAGAACATAAAAATCAAGATTTGCTTGACATTTGTCTCCCTCTCTGTTGCTCAGACCTATTGCTGCCAAAGGCAGAACTGCCACTGACCACACTGGGACTGGGGGATACTGGGAAGGAAGGGGAAAGTTGCTAAACCTAAGCCTCACAGTGATACTATCGCTCTGCAGCTGCTGTCATGCTCTTGAGACAGCATGGAGTGGCACTAAAAAGCTTTGCTGCATTCAGAAGTGGGTTGGAGTTCTTGTACAAATGTAGCCCTGGGGTTTTATATCACGGGCTGATCTTGCATTCCACACCTTGGCATGTTATTTATACAACAGCTTTCCTTTGCACTGCAATTGCAAAGTCAGTAGTTGATCTGGCTGATACATAAATCAGGTTGTCTGGTTCTTTTCACACTGCTGTGGCTATGCAGCATGTGCCTGTGCCACTGCTCACCCTTTCTGCTTCACCTCTGTAACATCAGTTTGATTCAGAAAGAATGTGTCCCAGGCATGGGCTCTCTTTCTGAAATTCCAGTGTGAGCAATCAATTCAATAATTTTGAGACTTGATTTATAATGAACTCAGTTTTCACTGACCTTAGACATGTAACTAATCCCTCCAATTAAGAATCATCTATTCTTTGTATTCTGAGTTAATAGCAGACCAGAAGCTGTAGAACCAAGTCTCCTTTGGGAGTCTAAAAGCTCTGGCTTAAAATTCAGACTTGCTGTTTAAGCCTGCTTGTATTTCACATGATTTACAACACAGTCTTGCCCAAAACCCTACAGGGATTCTGTATGTAGTGTATGGAACAATTAATACCTGCATCACCAAGGATAAACACCCTTGCAAAATTCCCTGCTTTCTTTCAATTGCACTGTTCTGACTGCATCTTGGCTCCTGTATCGGAAAGCAGTATGGTATCAAAACCTGGCTTTGATAATGGCTGTGCATGTGGTTCTCATCGGTGTCACACAGACCAGGGTTTGAGAGCTCTGCAATTGACTGCGAGCAATTAAGGCCTTTTTCCCTTCATGCTTCCACTGACAATAGCACTGGCAGCACCACCCACTATTCTGCATCTGGGCTGAGGGAGGGGCTGGATTTCTCTCTCTGGGTTAACAAATTGCATCCTTGCTGCCTTGGCATATTGCTGGAGCCAAACCACCTTTCTTTACTCCTGCCTTTTGGGCTAAGGCTGTAATGCTGTGAGCAGAACTCTCAATAGCTACATCCAACCGAGTGGTAGGTTTTGCCTAAATGCTCCTTTACAAATTCCTCCTTTAGTGTACCTCCAGCAGTGCAGGTGTGGGGGGTCAGAACTAATACTGTATTCATAGCATATCTCTGCAGTCATGACTGGGCACTCATTATAGCAGAGGTGTAAACTATTATGCTAGCAGCATTTGAGTGAATACACCGTGCAGAGTGACACTGAAACAGAAAAAGGGGAGTTGCCTACCTAAGTGGAACATGTGGGGGTTTAGGGAAGCAGCATAAGGGGGATTCTGACTACAGCACCAGGATTAATATTTCTATTCCTACAAAACTTGCTGTACAGCTCCAGGTTTTTGAGTATAAAAGTCTTCAGAGCTGTCCCCTACCAGAAGCGAGAGTACTGGGGTGTTAGCAGTAGGAAAGAACACCTTTACCAACTAACACTACTCCTTTTTAATGCAGGTAGCTGGAGTCAGTAACTAAGTAGTAATACAAAGAAGTCTAAAACATCTGGATGGCTTCACCAGGCAGAAGCTGACTGTTAGCTGTTATTTGAGTAAGGATACAGGGAAACTTGGCTCCCCAGTTTGGGTAGAGAAGTTTTTCTACCAAGTGGCACAATTGCTTTGTGTGATTACCTGAAGTCATCAGTGCTACCTGCTGGCCAGCTTCCCTATAGGTCTTTCTACCACATCCTTAGGTGCAGTCAAAGAAGCAGAAGAGTTGCACAAAGGATATCTATCATAACTTTATTTACATATCATGGGAACACACATGCAACATGTCACAGGATTTACTACCACGGAACAGCCTGTCCCTATCTCCTGTTACCAAAAACTTTATTTTTGGCTCACTAGGAAAACTATCACTTCCCCAGAAAGCTCCTAAAAATAATCATTAAAAATAAGACTTGGCAGTATAAGTAAATGAGTGAGAGCTGCAGGCTGGGATGTCTTGCCACATCCTTGCAGAAACCAGGTGGTTCTCTTGAATCAAGAAAGGGAGGAAAGAAGGAAGGAAGGAGTGGACTGGACGGTGCCAAAGAAGACAGGTAGGAAGTGGTAGTGTGTAACAAACAGCTAGGGAATATCTGTCTGTAGCAGTGAACAAGGAAGAGAGCAAGACCTCTGTCAAAGGGTCCCCTCTCACCGAGGCAGCCAGCCTCCCACTGATCCATTTCCCATCTTTGATTCTTCCTGGAGGCTACAAGCCACTCTATTTATAATTAACACGAGCTTCAGTCTTGCTGAAACCATGCAGCTTCAGTCATTTGCTTGACCTTTTCCTCTAATTCCCATTGCTAGGTATAAACGGTTTGACCCCAGCTCCCGGCCATCCAGGCAGGAGTCCCACCCTCCTAAACATTAATGAATGATCCCTGCTCTCCGTTGGCCGATTCGGGCTCCACACAGCGCCCTTTCCTCCGGGTCACTCTTCGGTTCCGGTGGAATTTGGCATAACAGCGTAGCCCTATGGAAAAGACACGTGTAAGTGAGCAGGAGGGACCAGGGCTCACTCCAGCAGTAACATCAAACACTTAGCTCTCAGCCTCAGCTCATGACAGAGCCTGCTGCAGTGGGGATGGTCCCAGGACTGGGAAGCCTGGGTTGTGTCAAATGAGGTGGCAGAGAAAGGCCTTACATTGGCAGCACATACTGCTTTCTGGGCCCTGCTGTTCTGTTTGGCTCAGTTCTGGTCTGGGATTCACTGGGTCAGGCAGAAGGGTTCACTGGCTTCTTGAAATGCCCATGAATTATCCAGATTGTTTCCAGTGATTTTTATGGAAGCCCTGCTTGGTTTCCCCCTATTACTTCCCATTACTGTCTAAGTGATCTCTCCATTGGGAAATTACTATGGACTGAATGTGCAGCAGCAATGGCCAGAGAGCTCCTCTTGCTATTTATTTCCCTGAAGGTTCAGGAGAGGAGGGCAGAGACTTTGAAGCACTATTGCTGGGAGGTCTGATCCAAAGATCACTGCTGATCTCCTTCAGTTTCTCTGTTTTGGATGCTCAAAGTGCAGGGTCTGAAGGAAGCTATCTGATACGGTGTTGATGAATACTAAGGGGGAATAAAAAGGCATTTTACTTGTGAAAAACATCAGTACATATTCTCCCATGGCAGTGGAAGGCAATGGGAGCCACTGGGCAGGGTAACTCATTGGTTTCTGGCACCTTTTGGTGTCTATTGTCTGACTTTGTTACACCAGAATGTGTAGCTAGCATGGCCCTAGGTGTAAATAATTCACAAGAAAGCCCTGATTTTTAGTAGCCCAGGATCTGGTCATTGGGGTTAGCAGGAGCTGATTTGATCATCCTAGAAACTGCAACTCTTTTTACTTCCAGAGCAGGCAGCAGATAGCAACAGTGCCAGCACCCCCAGAGTGGGAAAGCCTGAGGATTTATAGCGTTTATAATGAGACAGCCCATAAACTGTCCTTGAGTACTTGTACACAGGAGACCCAGCCAGTGTCACAGGTCACTGTGCTGCCTTTTGGAGTGCATGTCCCTGGGCTATGTTGAGACCAGCTACCTTGAAGTTGGGTTTCTGCCCCTCATTACCAATCCCCCATGGGCAGTCTGGCCTCCCAGAAGGAGAGCACACAAGATCAGAGCTCTGCTCTTATCTAAGCATCCTGTCTATCTTATCTGGACCCTATATCTCTCTGGGGATCTTTTTAATGCTACAGAGGATGCACATTTGGCATCAACTTATAACTAGCTTAAGTATAAAGCAGTGCCAGAGGGGCAGCCCTCATTAGGCTTGCAGAAACACTTTTCTAGGCTAATCTATCAAAAACTCATCTCTGATGAGGACCTTCAGGGTGAAGACTATCATTTAACATTATAACTCCAGGAAAGCAGTCTGTTTAACTGGGTAAAATGTAGGTGAATGACCTGGTCAGAGCCACTAGGTACCTAACACAGGTCACAAAATTTGGCAACCAGAGCTTTGTTCTGGCAGACAAAAACCCAGTGCCTGGAGCAGCTCCTTAACATGTTCGGACTAGATGAGAACCTTTCAACATCTTCATAACACAATTGTCTATTAAGGGCTGCTGTGGATCCTTCAGAAATAGTTTTAAGAAACAGAAGTCTGTATCCTGCCCACACCTACTAAATTGCTACAAGTTCAGTTGAAATTAACTGAGGAAAGACATGCTAGACATAAGGTCAGGTAAAACAAGGACAGTAGTCTGTTTTTATAACCTGTGATACTTGAAAGCACCACTGAAGCGTTAACATATCATGGCTTCTTCTGGTAGGTTCATAGATATCAGGGTTTTTGTTTTCAAGGGGGAAAACAAGATAACCTAGATGACTCAATGGTCACATTGTGAGTCAGTGGCAGGGAAAGACTAAGAGCAGCAGAGCTTGGCTCCTGCTTTTGCATATAAACCACTATTCTGAGTCAACACAGCCAGCTACGAAGCCGGCTGGAAGGAGGAGAGCAAAGAGCTGAACTCACCTTCAGTGCACATGCAGTCATCATAACATTTGTTGTTAAGGCCTCGATTGTGTGGTTTGCAGAGGTGTTCACGCAAGTCGCAGCAAGAGCCTGCAACACAGGAACAAGGGTCAGCACAGTTCATTTATCCCCTTCCCTTGCAGGGCCATTGACACCCATGACAGCTCCATGGTACAGACATCATCTGTTCCCACAACATGCCTAGAGCACCTCTGCCCATCCCTCTGCATGCCACTTTGAATCGGTATGAAAAAAATCAGGATACTTGTCTTAGAACCCAGGCTGGATTTCAAACAATCTCATCTTTGGAGAAATGACTCTACCAAGCTGATCCTGACCTGGGAGGCAGTCAAGGTGATGGTCACATGGCTCTCCTTCAGCTGTCACCGTCTCATTTCCACTGCTGGGGCTCTTACTGCGGCGTTTCTCTATGGAAAAAAACAGATGATAATAGAAAATTTCATGCTAGTGTTTTTATTTTGGAGACTATATTGTTCCAGGATAAAAACAGCCTCAAGCTTCAAAAGTTTGAACTCTAAACCTTCATAGTTTAATCTCTTCCCTATTTTTCAACCCTCCATCTATCATTCTTCCTCTGTCCTCAAACTATGCATCCAAAATGAGAAACATTCTGAAACTGAGCACAAAACACAATCAGTATTATGCTTTTTCTCTCTTGCCCCACCACTAGGATCTCACATCCGTCAGCACATCTGGGAACACTAACCATGGGACCAGCCTTACAGAACGACTTCTGGGAAAGAGGACAGGGAGGTTTAGCACCTTTCTTTTTAGCAGATGGCCACATTTCTGGTTTGAGATCCTCATAATCTGTCCAGTCAAAGAGTGCCATATCTAGGGTGGGCATCACATCCCCATCTTGCCTGAGGCGGGCCTGCAAACCACAAGAAACCAAAAAGACAATGGATTACACTTCTGTAGTGACACGCTGAAGTCTGCAAATTTTCCTGGTGCTTTTAGACCTTTAGAAGGCTGCCTCCACCCGTGTCTTGTCCCCTGTCTTGACATCTCATTTTCCAAAGGGAAGAGCTTTCCCTTGTTGCTGCTGAAGCCAAGAGGGAAGTTGCCCTGCTTCTATGTGAGGATAAAAGGTGAGCAAGGAGCATTAGGATAATCTGCCTCTCCAGCCAAGGGCTGCTACTGCCTCGCTGGTCTTGGAAGCTGAATGAAGATGGCTAGCTAAGGGAGAGGAAGGGCAGGGAAGAGAAGCAACTAAAGGAACTGTTTATGAAGAAGAGGTGTTTAGATGTCTCTAAGACAGAAAGCTGCTTTTAAGGGAGGGCTTTGGTGTTAAGCAAACACCTCTAACTGGCAAAAAAAAAAAAAAAGGAAACTGGACCTTATCTGTAGGAGATTTGTGTCTGTATCAGAGGTACAGTGCAGTTACCAGCTGTCTCTACCTGTGACCGTGGTGATGTGGCTGGAAGAACAGGAGGCTCTTCTGTGGAAACAGCTAGTTCCAGTGCAGTGATGAGAAGTGTGGTGGGAGTCAGACTTGTTGCTTCCTCTGCCTGGAGGTTTTGAAACTGTTCTTCAAAGCTTTCAGGTTTCTTGTACAGGGAGCTTGGCCCAGCATCAGGAGCCTTCCCTGCAGAAGGAAACAGGTACAGTAGCATTAGCTTTCTCATCTCTTTTCTCTCTGTGTGCCATAGTTTTGAGTCAAAGGAATTCAGATTTCATCCAGCCACTGGCCAGTGTTCTACCACCCTGAGCTGCTGTTTAGACCAGTGTAAAACAGAGTCATGTGCTATTACATTAAAGTGATAGAGCAGTATATGCATCTTGGTTTTTGCAAACTTAGTAATACACACATATAATCACATCTTCTTGAAGATATGTCTATCTCTTGCTTAAAAAGCAAAGGATTTCTTCTTCTGGTCGCAAGAGTACAAAATGTACCAGTTTAACCACTTTTAAACCAATGGATTAAGCTGCTGCAAATACCTGTGAACACATTCTTATTTGATTTTAGAGGTGGGTTATTTCAAATTAGCACAAGTCAGGGCCTACCTACCTTGAAACAGAAGATCTTCATAGCCTGATCCCTGCTTTTCCTAAGTATTAATTTAAATACAGACCTTAAAGTAACCCAAAGAAACAAGGCCAGTTTTGTAGTCTGCAAATGTTGCTTCAAACCAGCTCTGTTGCATACTCTTCTATATTGCTTAACACGAGTTGTTTGAGAAAACAATAGAGCTCTTCTTATGAGGCAGGGAGGAGTGATAGCTGCAACTCAGGGATACGGACACCCAGCTTGTCAGATAGTGTAGACTGACACTAATTGCCTGGCTTTAATAGAACTAAAGCTTTACCACACTGAGCATACCATACCGCAGAGACACACACCCACAACTTGACCTGCAAAGGACAGCAGTCCCAGTCAAAAGCAAACACCATTTTAAAGTACTAAGTGCAATTGCACATATGCAAAATTTGTATTTTTTGTAGTTCAGCATAAATATAGAAGGATATAAATTCTGATGAAAAGAAACTGAAGTTTCTTCCTTCTTCAAGTGAAGTAGGGGGTTTATACTATTGCGAGTTCTGGTCATGTTTTGAAGTCAGTGGAGACATTGAGCATGGCTTGGACATGGTTTGTTCATAAATTGATCCATTATCTAAAAAACAAAGCAGGCCACCCCAAAACAACCCCTCAAGTCCCAGGAACTCTCAGAGCTCCCTCTGTAAGGCAAACCAGGTCATTTTCACAAAATTGCAGCCAGCAGTAAAAACCTCTGGTTCTGGAGTTCCTCTTTTTTCTTGTGCCTCTTTTGTTTGGCAGATTTCTCCCCAGAGCAGGCACACATCCCACACCCTCCACACACCCATGTGGCTCAACCACAGCTGCATCTTTTTGCCCTCACACAAGTTACACTCATTTCAAGTGACCCAACAGCTTCAGCTTCCCCCAAGTACCTCTGTGGTGTTTCAGCCTGTCCCTGCGGTTGTGTCGCCGATGCTCTCGATTCTGCTTCTTTCCTTTCTCAGATCCAGGGGACTGGTTCTCCCTTTCGGGATATGGGAATTCAAAACCCAGGAACACATCCTTATTCTGTTTCAGGGCTGCTGGCTGTCCCTCTGCTGCCAGTTCTTCCACAGCTGGAGCTCCACTACCTGTTCTGAGGGCCTCTTCCCCAGCCGGCCGCCCTCTAGAAGACATGGCATGGACCCTCTCCTTCTTGGCCAAGCCGTGCTTGTGGTGGTGCCCACTTCTGGGCTGCTGCAGCCACATCTCTTGGTTTTGAAGATGGTTGTTGTTCTCTGGGACATTTTTGAGCTTTGTGCCAGGGTCCAGGGAGACTGCGAGGCTGATGTCAGAAAGAACCAACATGCAGAAGAAAAGGAAAAGAGAGAAGAAGGTGGAAGGAGTTGCCATAATCCTGGGTGCTCTGCCTCACCTGCAATTAAAAAAAGAAAGAAAAATAAGCAAGCAACTTCTAGGAACTGTAAAGGCAAGCAAGATTCAGATGTAGGACACTTAGATGAAAATAGTTATGGTGTCCAGAGCTGGAAGTGTTTTATTCTCTCCTCGGTTACCTCCTCCTCTCCTAGCCCTTGTTACAGCAGCTGAGACACACGTGCAGGGCCTGCAGGGCTGAAAGGTCCCAGTTTCATGTGCAAATGAGGGCCATCAATCAGTAGGACATTTCCCTTTGATTCCTGAGTAGCCCCCCTACCCTCCCATTCACAGCCGACCATCTGAGGGGCTGGGGAGTCTGGCTTCTGCTTGCCACAGCTCCGGAGCCGCCTGCACAGCACCAGCTGGCTGCTGGCTAGGGCTCTGTGCTGCCAGGTTGGCATCCTGGGCCTGGCTGGCACTGGCCCCTCCTCACAGCTGGTTTCCTTGCAATGAAGATATCAAGATGAGCAGAACTGGAGGCAGATGGTGGCCTCACAGGACCAGCAACAGCCCTGAGCAGCTCAAGACAGAGAGACATGCACATGCACACACATACTGCTTCAGGGTGGCTGAAGCTGGTCAAGGGAAGAAGAAACATGGAATTTTTGTACCAACACCTCACAGTGTAGCAGAGAAACAAAATCATCTTCTGTCAGGAGAGCAGAGGATGCTGGCCTAAGACCAAGGGGCAGGGAGGCAGGCAGAGTTTTCTCTAGTTTGTCCCACTTTCCCTCCTTGACCCTACAGAGGTCACTTCACCTCACCCCATCAGGTGAGGCTGTCACTGGGAAGGTAATTTAAATGCAAAGAACACTGAGAGGAGTGTGCAATGGCTGCACAATGGCTGCACAGTATTCCTGTTCACTCTGCTTCACTCTCATGTTTTTGAGAGTCTTCCTTCATCCCTGTGTTTGTGTTATTGGCAGCTTCCTGGAACAAAGGAAAACCCCACCAACAGCTAAACCTATTAAGAAAGCACTTGGAGTCCTGCTTCAAAACCAACAGAACAAACAGCAACCAAGCAAAACCCGAGCCCTGCATCCACAGTCTTTGTTTTTTCCCAGGATTTTCTCTTTAAGAACCAGAGAAACCAGCTGAATCAAGGCATCACTTGGAACAACTCAAAGAGCTGGAAACAGCATCTTACCTTTTCATCTGCAGGCAAAGTGCCAAGAGGGGAGAGCAAGTGGAAGGAGAAAGCCAGGCGGGTGTCTCCAATCTCCCTCACCCAGACACGGGCCCTTTGATGGTGAACCCCACAGACACATTAGCTGTGGATTCTGGTTTTCAGCAGGAGCTAGAAAGCAGCTAAATGCTGCAGGGCAGTTAAACAGAAGGTCTGCTTCAAAGACCAGGGGGCATTTATTTAAGCTGCTCAGCTGTCGTCTTGGCATGACATGGGATGAAAGTGCAGGTGGAACACCTGGGCTGCCTCATCTCTGCCTGGGTGAGAGGACAGGCTAACACACTGGGTTACTGTGTCACTGGGAATCTTGCATTAATAATGCAGACAAGTACCTGTACTGCACTGTTGTCAGGGGAGGTCTGAGCTGTTTGCCAAACCAGAACAGTGCATGGACAAGTTTTGGCACCTTGGGTTAATGCAACAGAACTCCCAGCCTTCTCTTAACCACTTGTTTCCATTCCCTAATTTATCTTTAGCCTCAGAAACCCCTTACCTACCTCCTCTGTTTCTCTTACCCTAAAGAAGCTGTAAAATTCACACTTCCAAAAGGCAGCTAGACAACCCAACAGCATCCCTAGTTCTCCTCAGTGCTCAAGTTCCTCAATGTCTGAGCACAAAATAAAATCCACCCTCTCTTCTGTCAGGACCACAGTCCACGAAGGAGGTTTGTGCTCACCCCAGGCGTGTGGATATAGGTGACAGCAATATTCTCATGCTGCTGATGCACCTTTACTGCAAAGGGTGAAAACCTGCCCTGAGATATAAACCAGGCAGAAGGAAGTCTGACCTTGTAAGGAGGTGCCTTTCCTAAAGTGCTCTAAAACAAATACAAATTACAGGACCAGAATTCATCCTCCTCTTAGTGTTTGTATAATGATAAAGGAAAAGTACTTGCCAAGTTAAGCTGCCCCTGTAGTTCTTCACAACACCAGACCTGCATCCTCCTTACTCCACCCCATGCCTTGCACTTCCTTTATATACTCTCAGGATTGTGAGCCACCTGTCTCGAGGTAGCAAATCTGCCTACTAACAAGAAAAATGTGTAAAGCAAAGATAAGGCCTTAGAGCTACCCAGGGTGCAGGCTCAGGGCTGATGAATGAGTTGCAGTGCTGTCTCTCAGCCACTATTTCTGATCCATTTTGGGTTAGTAGTGGATGGTCACAACCCTGTGTAAGGGAAATTAGAGGTTTTTTGCAGACTTTGGCAGGAGCACGTAAAGATTTCCTGGACTCCAGACAATCTCAAGCTGCAGCAATAGACAAAGTGTACATGCATCTACATGGGTGTTGTGTGTATGTGCATGTGTGGCAGGGATGATAGACAATAAACCCAGCTTTGCGTGCCAGGCTCCCTGTAAATAAGAAGCCATAGGGTGATGGATGGGCTTGGGAAGGCCTGGAGCAGAATGGATGGGGTAGGCTCTATGGTAGCTGACATGCAGAGAGCTGGCTGGAGCCAGGAGGATGGCATTGTGCAGATAAATGAGATTTCACTTCCCTGCTGGGTCTCTTTCCATCTGTTTTTCTGTTTCTGGAGGCAAATGCTGGGGAGCTCCATATACAATCTGCCCAGAGACCTTCCCATTTCAAAGGGATCTCTCCTAGCTTTCTAGGGTCCCCCAAAGCAGACAATCTTATATGCACCCCTTTCTTTTCTTCCCTGGGGCAAAAGTAACAACACTTTTCTTCTCTCCAACATTTCTTGCATGCTCCTTGGGATGACAGAGCAGCAGAGTCCCCTGCTCACAGATCTCCAGTCCCCTTGGGTCCCTCTTTGGAGCTGCCTCTTTTCTTAGGTGTCCTATATCCATTATCACCTTTCTTCCCTACCTTGCCTTTCATTTTTACCCACTCTAGTTTCCTTGTCCCTCATGACTGTTTGGTGGGAGAGATTTCCACTCTGCAGATACTTAGGCTAGGCTATTTGAATCGTGCCACCACCCTTTGAAACATCAGCTCTCCTTTTGCTTGTGTTGTTTTCTCTCACTTTCTGTCACCACCAAACAGCACTCTGCTCTAGAAAGGGCCACATTTTCTAACACACCAATTGCACTGGTGGCACAAGAGGCAGGACACAGAGAGTCAGGCTTGCAGGAGGTTGACTTGTAGCTGTAATTGCCCCTGTGCCTCCACAAAGCATCTGCCTGGGGCAACTCATATCCAATGGCCACTTGAAACGGGACTCCCTTGACATCAGTTGGAGGGCTGGAACTGGGACTCTGTTTTTGCTGACCCAGTGGCCCAGGCAATCCCTTCCCATCACCAGACTGTGCTCTGCCCTCCAAGCCACTGAGGACAGCAGTGGCTTGTCCACACAGCAAGACCCAGGAAACAGCCTCCCCTGCAGCCCAGACCTGGGAGTGAGCTGGCAGCTTTGTACTTGTCACCGCTAAGCTCCGGCACCCTTAGCTCTGAGGAACACTGGACACCTTGCAAAGCCTTCAAGTCATCACTAAAAGCCTCTTGCCCTCAGCCACAGCCCTGCCACCCTTCCTCCTGTGCCTCCTCTGACCTGCACAGAGAGCTTCACTGCTCGCAGTGCTGGTGCCCCAGCAGGGAGGGTGCAGCACCAACATCCTCCAGGGACAGAGCAGCCCAGCAAGTCACCGTATTGAGGGGGAAGAGGGGCACATGAATGAATATGCAGTACCCTCTGCTCTGCTTCCCCCTGGGACTTCATGGAGTGGCTGACACAGCCATCATAGGCAACCTGCTATCAAACAGTCTCCTCTACCCAATAATGAGATTAAAATAGCAATGAGTCCGAGATTAGCATCCGAGATAGAGTGGCTTGCTGTCAGCACAGCAGAGAAGCCTCTCCAGTTTAATGCACAATGCCTAGTGACAAATGAGACACAATCAATAGCAGAGGTCATTGCTCACCCGGCTGGAAAGCACCCACCAGTGTGACAGGGGAGAAGGGGGGCAGATTTGGCCCGATCTTCACTGGGGGGGAGAGAAGGGGATGTGCCCTGGCTGGCAGAACAGTTAGGCTGTGCTCCCAACGTTTTTCCTTGCATGTCATTTTCACTTTGAACTCAAACGTGTAGGACTGATGCCTCCTTCCGCAGGGGAGAGGAGATGGGAATACAAAACCATTTCCATTAAACCCTCTGGTTGGAGGAAGACTTCAGGTGTGAATTGGATAAATGTCACTGAAATCCTACGTGATGAATTACTGCCTGTAATGAGCCATTAGCTGGTGCCAAAGTGATTCAATTCACAAACGAGATCTCACTTCTATCAACAGAGGGAGAGCAGAGGAGAACCCGTGGGTGCGCGGGGGCTCGGCAGCGCAGCTCTGCCCGCACAATGAGAGGGGGGAGAAGCCTCCTGCACCCCTCGGCCACTTCCCGCAGCGGCTTCGGCCGAGCCGGGACGGACCCCTGGGGTGCGGGAGAGGCTCCGCTCCCTTGATCCGAGGAGACTTTGCTCCCAGGGAAGGGAAGAGCCGGCTCGGGAGGGAGCTGCGGCAGCCGCTGGAGTAGCGGGTGCTGGCAGTGGGGTGGTGGGGGGCGAGCCCCGCACGGCACAGCCCCGCACACCTTGCCAGGGGCCGGGCGGGCGGGACCGGGAGAGCCCGGAGCCGGCTCCCGGCACGGTGACAACGGGGCTGGCTGAAGGCACCGGCACCGGCCGGGCCGGGCTCGCCGCTCGGCTCCCGCCACCGAGCGATGCCGCCACGCACCGAGGGCGTCCCAGCGGCGGTGCGGGGCGTCCCCGTC
>VZRW01000914.1:1509243-1519918 GCA_013398125.1 Aegotheles bennettii | reverse complement strand
GGGACCGGCGCACCCCGAACCCCGCCCGTCCGTCCCCGCGGGGCCGTGAAGGGGCGCTCGGCGCCGCTCCCGTCTCGCTGCGGCTCCGCGCAGCCGGGGGGGGGTGGGTGCCGTTACCGCTGTCCCGGCCCCCCGCGCCTCCCTTCCCGCCGGGAGCTCCCCAAAGCCCCACGGAGGCGGTGCAGGCTTCCCCCTGCCCGCTGCCTGCTCCCGGGAGCCCCTCGGGGCTGCGGGGCGGCTTCTGGAGCCCGAGCTCGCCCGGGACAGCAAAGCGCGGGGGGTGCTGGGTCCTGCAGCGGTGCCCCGGGCAGCCCCCCCGGAACCTGGGACCCGGGGGGCGTTAAATGTGCGCTGGCTGAGCCCGAGGAGTGGAGCTCCTGGGGTGCTGCTGCCTCCCGGGGACCCGTGTTGGAGGAGGGGCAATGTTTGGGTGAGGATGTGACCCCGAGCCTCTAAAGGGGGGTCACTGCAGCCGGGGGGCTGGAGAGATGCTCAGTTATCAGTGGCATTGCTGCAGCAGAGCTCTGCTGCTCCAGAGGGTCTGTGAGTGAGATCCTCACTTAACGAGGGGCAGGAGAGCAGCTCCCTGTTCCCTGAAGGCTGAATTAATCCTTTACAGGTGTGAAACCCCCGTTTGTTGCAGCTGAAGCAGCTTGGCAATCAGTGGCTAAGGCAGGGATTGGGGTGGCTGTGGCTCTTCGGGGGCTGGGTGACACCTGGGTGGGGCCACTCTGCTCCTGGGGCCTTTAAAGACCACACACACAATTCATGAGCAGTGGTGCTGCTGGTGGTGCTTGGAGTCTGCCTGTGTGGGAGGAGTGTGGATAAAATAATGAAGCCAATTAAAATCTGTAGTAGAAAATTCTGTACACTGTAGCTTGGAACGTGTAAGGCATGGATCCCCCTGCCCAAGGAAGGCTGTTGGGAAGCTGAACCCTGGTGTCTGCTGGTTGTTGATACTCAATTTGGCACAATAATGTGGTGCCCTTTGTAACGGTCACAGATTTCAGGTTCCCCAGGGAGGTGGTCACAGCACCAAGGCTGTCAGGAGTTCAAGGAGCGACTGGATGATGCCCTTAGTCACATGGTTTGGTTTTAGGTCATCCTGTGAGGACAAGGGAGTTGGGCTCCATGATCCTTATGGGTCCCTTCCAACTTGAGCTATTGAATGATCCTGTGTGACAAATTCCATGGTAACTCAATCATGCAGTGTTTGGTTTCTCTGGGACTAGAGAGACACTTGGGAGCTGTTGGTACTGGACAGCAGATGAGAACCTCTGTTGTGTAGCATCAATGGAAGATGCAGGTCCTAGCCTGAATGAGCAAATGTTTCATGGTGGTATTGTGAGAATAAACCCATAAAACTGAGCAGCTCTTGTGTTTTGGTGGGATATAGGGGCTAGGAAAGTCTGTTACAAGAACACTTGTGTGGCTTTTAAAAAAATAATAGTCCTTGTGCTACTAAAAAGTGTTTAAACTTTCCTGTGTCCTAGGAATCATGAATTCTCCAGTCCTAGCAAAATGCTTCAAAAAGGGAGGGAGGTGGTGAAGAACTGTGAACTGCACAGATTTTCACTTTTTTTTTTTTAATAAAACCCTATTAAAAAAAGCAGGAATTAAATGATGAGTAATTCATCAATCTGAGGTGTGAGCCAGAGCACAGCAGTGACACTGCCTTCAGCTTCTGCATTACTGGTGCCTTCTGCTGATGTGTTGTTGGTTCTGGAGGGTGCGGTCACAGTGGGCCCTGCAGATTTGTCATGGCAGCACTCATCTGCTCGTGGCTAAGCAGAGGGGATGGTTTGTTGGGTCTGAGCACAGTGACACCGAAGTGGATGGCTCCATGAGCTGACTGTATCAATAATACAGCAGCCAGAGGATAAATAGTTTTTTTCTGTGATTACTCCCAGGTTCTGGGGAAGATGACCACGCTCACGCGGCAGGACCTTAACTTTGGGCAAGGTAAGGTGTGCTGAGCTGCAAACTGGTCTGCTGGCCAGGCTTCTTGTTGGCACATCAGCTTGTGGGAGTGTTGCTGGAGGGTTGCTCTACCCCCAACCTTCCTGCAGCTGAGGGGAGGCAGGTGAAATTATGCAGGGGAAAAATACCTTAAAACATTCCTGAGTATATGGTGTTGCTGTGCGTGCTCTCCCCTCCCTACTCCAGCATCCTTTACTTTTGTTTTCCAGTTGTTGCAGATGTTCTTTCAGAATTTCTGGAAGTGGCTGTTCACCTTATCTTGTACGTCAGAGAAGTTTATCCTATTGGGATCTTTCAGAAGAGGAAAAAATACAATGTGCCTGTCCAGGTAGGAGAATTTTTTGGAAACTGACAGCCACATGGACAAGCACAATAGCAGGGATCAGTCAACACCCACCAGAACAAACTAAATCCCTTCCAGGGTTTGTTTTAATGTGCAAACTTATTTTTGGAAAAGAAGTTGTTTCCTGTCAAAAGGGAGAAACAGGCCCATAGCTGGGGATAGTGAAGTATTCATGGACCAAGCAGATCATGGACAACAGTAGCAGGCAGCTTCCCCTGCTATGTGCAGCAAGGTAACATGAAAGCTTGCTTCCTAGGAGTAGAGATGGTTGGAATATGCTATTCCCAATATGCTTTTATGGGGATATATATTCCCAGTATACCACAGCTACGTGGGTACAGTGATCTGCCTCAGCACATTAACCCTTCCATGAAAGAATTACTGGTTTGAAGTAGCAGCTCAGTGGTGAAAAAGGCTGTTTGGAGCATGACTTGAGTGCCTCTGTTTAACTCTTCCCATGTAGCAGTGTCCTGGTCCACATAACAGCACTGCTCTGACTATTCCCTGTGTTTGCTGCAGATGTCCTGTCACCCGGAGCTGAATCAGTACATCCAGGACACACTGCACTGTGTGAAGCCACTGCTTGAGAAGGTAAGATGGCATCAGGTACTGCAAGTGGTTTTGATGGAAAGTAAGAGATCATAAATGCTGTCTTTGCTGCAAGATTTATTTACAAATTTCCTGCATACAATATAGTAGCTAATAAAGTTACCAACAAAAATACAAACATCCATAACCTTTTCTTGCAGTTAAGGCTCTGCTTGCTTGCTGCATGTAGCTGCATCTACTACATGCACATGAGGTCATGCAGCCACATATTTTCAGTTACATCATCTTACACATTAACTCACCCTTTTGCCTTTGAATACATTTAAGTTTAATCACCTCCCTGGCAGAATAATTTGAATGCTCTGCTGTAAACCAGCAAGCAAAGGCAAGTTTGAACTCTAGTTTTTGTAAGGAAAGGTGAGACCATGTGACACACTTTAGATGCTGACAGATTTTGCATTTTCTGCTCTTTAGAGACAAACTCAATGCGCAGTTAGAGCATGGCAATAGGTCAGTTTTACACTGCAGTAGCACAGAGCTGTTCTATTTGGCCAAGGGTTAAGCATACCTTAACCTCCTCAGCATTGTCCCTTCCTGAGTGATGCCAGGAGATGGCTGTACATTGCCTCCTTTGTTTCAAAGCAGTAGCTAGAGAACCATACTGCTGAGTGCACTTCATCTCCCTAGGCACTAGTGATAAGCTATCAGTTTAATGTCTAGTAAGAAATGGCTTCACAAAAGCATTTTTTTTCTGATCAGTAGGAACAATCTAACAGTGCTCAGGCTTTGGATAACTGCTCGTACTGTGAGCCACAACAAATACACATACTCCCACTGCATCAGAAACATGAGAAACACACTGGGGGCAGAAGACAGCTTGTTTTAAGGAAGGGATTTCTGTCTCTGTTCTTGCAGAATGATGTGGAGAAAGTTGTAGTTGTAATCCTGGATAAAGAGCACCACCCTGTGGAGAGATTTGTCTTTGAGATCACCCAGCCACCTCTGCTGTCCATCAGGTAAAGTTTCCATTACTGCCAGCCTGTGGCATCCAACACCTGCTACTGCAGAGGTGTTCTGGCAGCAGCTCCAGGCCCCAGTGCTTTGCTGCAGCCAGTGACAACTGCTCTCTATCTCCTCAACAGTTCAGAGTCCCTGCTGTCCCATGTGGAGCAGTTATTGCGTGCCTTCATCCTGAAGATCAGCGTGTGCGATGCTGTGCTTGACAACAATCCCCCAGGTACCAGTGCCCACAGAGCCTGACAGCATGGCCTGGCTTGACTCGAGGCAATAGGTAGTGTCCAATCCTCTGTCAGTTGTCCCCTGATCTGGAGCCTTCCTTTTCTCTGCAGGTTGCACCTTCACAGTTCTGGTTCACACACGGGAGGCTGCCACACGGAACATGGAAAAGATCCAGGTGATAAAGGTGAGTGACACCTTTCACTGCACAACTGTGTGTGAGCAAACTGCAGAGACTGGAAATGACAGAGTTCTGGCACCTCTAACCTCAAGGCCACTACATATTTTGAACACACACGTTAGCATCACATGATGCACTTCACAGCTTTGTTTTGAGTGTGTTAAAATGGTTTATGCTGGTGAAGTGACTGAGCACACTCACCACACACCAGCCAGTTACAGACACTACCTGGTTCAGTGCCTGGATGGGATTGTAACAAAGTGCACAATGCCCACTCAGTCACTTAAAGGTACTGACCTATAGAATAGGTACTTGAATTCAATCCACAAAATAAAAGCCCTCATCCCACATCCACTATGTATGGATGGCTGAGTGTGGAAGTCCAAGATTCAATTAACTAATGGGCTTTGGGTGCACAAATACATTTTATCTTGCAGGAAAGCATGTGCAGATCACTTTTTAAGCAAGGATTTTTCTAAAAAAAAAAAAACCCCTTGCTTTAGGTACAGGGAAACTTTTCTCCCCGAGCCAAGTTATTTTGGGTGTCCTAAGGCATAATAAATAAAGCCAGTGACGTACAAAATTGTTTCAGAATATAAGTCTGCTCTGTACTGCTTAGTAATGGAAACTGCAGTAGTATTTTAGGCCAACTTTTAAACTTGCAAGGCAGGACAAATCCATGCCCTGAGCATTCTGGAGTTGCAGTTAAATGCTGGTGTAATGAACAGAACACACTGGCTGAGGACAGCTAAAGAAGCAAGATGTCACCTTTGGAATAAATAGGTTAACAGTAGTTTGATGCTGTAACTGAAGACAGGTATGCTGAGCCTCAGGGCTAAGGGTGCAAGTGTTAAGTTCTGCTGTTATGAAAGGTTTGAGTTACCTAGTTCTTCCCTCAGCTACTAGATCTCTCATTCAGTTAACGCTGAGGAGGAGAGAGCTCACCTTACAGAGCCTGCTGGCCTCTTTGCAAATAAAGCACCTTGTGTTCCTGCCCCAGGACTTCCCGTGGATCCTCGCTGATGAACAAGATGTGCACATGCACGACCCCCGGCTTATTCCCCTGAAAACCATGACATCTGATCTCTTAAAGGTGAGCAGAGCATTCTGGCCCGAGAGGTGGCTGAAACTGTGAGTAGGGCTAAACTTTGTCTACTCGCATGCCAACCCTGTGGTTTCCTGTAGGGTAACAATTTCATAGTGTCAAGCAGTAGCCCAGTCTTGCAGGTGCCTGTGCCAGTAATCAAAACAGGGCAAGACTCCTCATAATAAAATAAGAAACGTGGCTATGGGGGAAGGTACAAACACTTCCTATTTAACCTGTTGCAGACTTTTTCCATTCACCTACCTGCATGTCAGATGGAACTGAGGCTTCTTTCTCCCCTCCAGATGCAGCTGTATGTAGAAGAGCGAGCCCACAAAGGCACCTGATTTCAAATCTTCCTTGCCTTCAACCTCATCTGATCTTCCAGTGGAATGAGACATCTCACAAACCATACCTTGATAACCTTCTGGGTGAATGTAGAGCAGCTGCTGCCTCTATTTCAAGTGCTCTTACCACTGTATATAGAACTGACTTGGAATGTGGAGCCAGAGCCTGTTCCCATGTGTGCTCATGTGTGAGAGTGAGTATGGGTTTTGTCACAGTGACTCCCTGGGAGCAGGATACAGGCAACTGCAGTGTGCAGTCAGTGCTTTGTACAAATCCACTTCTCACCTGACTAGGGCATCTCCATTGCACATTGGTGGTGATACACAGTGATCTGTTACAGCTCCACTAGAGCAATGGACTCATACCAAGGGTGAGTGAGGCCTTATGTAGTGTCTGTCCACTGTGACTGTCTCAAGTAGTCTTCAATAAATACTAAGTTGAACTAGGCTGACTTCTGTCCAAACCAGCCTCTCCCTTAAATGAGAAAGTATTTTTATTTTGTATGGAGCTTTGTATTTCATGTGGAGTTTCCACCAGTTTTCCATGCCTTTTCTGAATCTTATCACTTTCTAGGACAGGCTCTACAGCCTTGGTCTCCCCTTTTCCATGGGAGAGCTTTCACCCACAGGTGGTATGAGCAAGGTGGAATTTGTCTGTTCAGCAAGGACATTTGCCAAATGTTCTTCTATTCCTAACAGAACAGACAAGGGAAATACTGTTAATCCTATACCTACCAAAGGAGATGGAAGAAGGTCTTAGGATTGGCTCTGTGCACAGGGAGTAGAAGACAAAGTTCCCAGTATGTGACCCAAGCTTGTTGGTCAGACAACTTGATACTATCAACTGCCAGTGTGGTACCTCCCTACTCCCTCCAAGTAAAAAATTCAAGACTACTATAGACTGAGGTTGTGTGCTGCTTTAACATTTTATATAGAGTTAGACTGTTGAGTACAAACCAATACAAAACTTGTACTACCAGTACAATCCTCGTACTACTGTACTTCGATAGTACAAGGGTTATGGAAAAAGCCCAGCACAATCAAAAGGCACTTACATTGTAAGGCTTAAGGGATTTCTTATCTCCTCTCTCTCTAGCTCTTTATTCCAACACTGGTGGGCTGTATTTGGACAGGAAGGCAGATTCCATTTTGATCACACTTACAGAAAT
The DNA here is from genome assembly GCA_013398125.1 of Aegotheles bennettii. Taxonomy (NCBI): domain Eukaryota; kingdom Metazoa; phylum Chordata; class Aves; order Caprimulgiformes; family Aegothelidae; genus Aegotheles; species Aegotheles bennettii. The sequence continues at coordinate 1,513,029 of VZRW01000914.1, read as the reverse complement.
GGTAAGGAATTAAGTACCAGTGACACAGCATTTATGGAAAAGGGCTGACAGGTTCCTTATGCTATGAAAGATCTGATGTGGAAGATAATGTTTTCATACATATTTAATGTGAAACAGGAAAATACCATATAAAACAAGTCCCTCTGTAGCAGAGCCATTGAGGACAGCATTGATAATCTGAAATGAAACATTTTAGTCTTATCTTTCATAAAAGTTCCATAAACAAAGCATTTCTATTTAGGACGGTACTCGGCTGTAGCACAAGGACATAATAACTAGAAAAGACAGATGTAATTTAATTGTCCTCATCTTCTTCCTGTGGAAGTGCACTAGTAATTGCAGTAACATCCATAGTACAAGAGGATCAAGGATAAAGACAGAAGTCCTTCCAAAGGGCTGCAGAAGTTCTGCTGTGAACTGCTTGTATTTGAGATCAGCTGTGCAAGACAAAGCCAGGACACTCACCCAGAGAGTACAGACAAATAAGTGCACCTGAGACCACCTCGTGACAGTCCTGAGGTAAAAGCAAACCCTTATCTTGTGCCTTCATGGCAATGTCTGGGGCCCAATGGTGATGCTGCTGTTTGTCACTCGGACCCCGTACCATCCTGACCAGAACTGGGTGTCTTGGCCTCCATGCTGAAACCAGATGTAACGAACTCCAGCTGGGTAATTCCGGAAGGTGTGAGAAATCTGGAGAGAAAGAGGAAAATTCTTCTTAATTTGCCTAAATAAACCAGCACTGACCTGGAAGCTCAGATAACTGCAGTTTCTGCAAGTCTTGGGCTCAGGAAAAGCTCATTCTCAGGTATCTTTCTGAGGAATGGGGAAAAAGCCTCCCTTATTCAGCCTTCTGTCCTGAAATCCTTAAGTCAGAAGTAACATTACACTTGATTCTTACAAACACTTATCCTGTAAGCAATGACATAATGGAGAATCTACAGCCAATCAAACCAGTTCAGCACCTTTAGCAGTTTAAGAAAAATAATGCCTGCAATAGTTTAAATAACATCCATGCAGTAGTTTTAAAACAAGGCTTTTTTTTATCCAATAAAAGCACAAACTGCTCTTTTAACTTAGTTATTTAGACAAAAACTAAAGTGAAAACCAGAAATAAAGAGACTGAGCTAAAATAACACAGAAGCCTGGGGGATAGTCTTTAGAAAACCCTGGGCACCTACAAAGTGAACTTAGGCCTTTCATTGCACTACTGCTTCTTCAGCAAGGACTCACCTTTTATGTTGAGTAGGGGAGGCTGAGGAGCAGAGAAGGAAGCTCCACTTGGGACTTTTGGCCAAGTAAGACTTGGAAGATTCCCATGTCACAATACTGATGGTAAAGCTACTACCCATGGGGCTGTTACTTACCTCTCTCCACAATGCATCACTCCACTGCTCTATGACCACTGGCTCGGGCTGGAACTCCTCCAGGACGAGGTAGTCTTCAGACAGCAGCCGCACTGTGAGTTCGTAGCGACACCCGCAGTCGTATCTGGCAGCATACCTAGAGAGGCAGGGAGTAAGCAAGGAGCAGGGTTCAGTTTTCTTTAGTGTTCAAAAACATCTCCAGGGGAATCCCTGTCTGTAGAGGAAATTGAATGTCATCCCCCATAGCTATGAAAAAGTTCCAAAACTTCCAGCTATCTCCTGCTCTTCACAGGACTGCCACCTTCTCCCAGCTGATGGAATAAACTTAGATTTAGCTTTAAACATCTCAAGAGCTACAACTCCCAAAGGATAAAGAACTATTTTTACAGCACAAAAAGCTTCAGAGGCTTATTTCTAGGCCAACACCAGAATTTCTAGTTTTCAGTGCATACTCACCAGTCCTTGACTACAATTTCAGGCCGTTTCTCATCCATCAACTGATTCCAGTATCCTTCTTTCTGCAGACTAATGAGTTGAGACTTGAGGCACGGCCTGCAACAGCAACAGAAACAATCACGACTTCACAAAACACATCTCTTCCTGCTCAATGTCCACACTTTCCCTGACAGCTTTACTCTCCAAAAGCCCCCCGAGACCTTGAAGGCCTGCAAGGCTGCCATGGCTGAGGAATGCCTTTTTCCATAGCCAGAACTAGGCAAGGAAGCAAAGTGAGTAGCTTGGAGCTCAGAGAAAAGGAATAGTTTCTTACAGGCTGAATTAAGACAAGTTCCTGTGCTTGTATAGCTTGTATTGGTAACGGAAAACTACAGTGTGATGGATGTAAAAGCAGATAAACCTCCTCTGCTGACAGCTTTTATTGCAGGCTGTTAGTGTCAAACACACCTGCCACTCTCAGGGATTTACCTCGTCAGGTAAAGGCATCTGATCAGCTTGCCAAGCCTTAACCTTTGCCCCCCACCTTTGGTAGAAGAGAGGCAGGGATCCCACATGGATTATCATGACTATAAAAAGAGTTACGGGAAATTCCTGGCAGGGACAGAGAAATTCAGCACATGCTGTGGTTAATCCTCTCAGCAGTACACCTGTCTCTTTAGACTAACCAGTATAAAAGGTTAATTAAGGTCCTTCCTTTTCCCACACATGGGCTTTTCCCACACAAGGAAGGACTCAAGCCTTCTAACCATGGTGCCTTTGCAGACAGGAGGCTGCAGGTCTCCCAGCTCCGGATCACTGGAATGCAATTCTTACCCAAATGAAGTGACAAAGTATTTCTGCACTTTGGGGTCTGGCATCTCTCGTCCATGATCTCCAGGCAGACTCTCAATCTTCCATTCATCTCCTTCATTTTTATCAATTTTCCAGTGCTGAAAGTTCTCTAAAAATAGATATCAAAGGTGAGTGTTAGGACCTCACTTCATCTCTGCTTTTGTTAAACAATCAGCTACAGAAGAATGCAAGGAACCTACTCAGGGATTTTCAGATATGCTGTGTTCTCCCTACAGCTGAAAGTGACTCCCATCTTTGTGCTGCCATTACCTTTACCATGGCTGTCAGCAGCTAGGACAACAGGTAGCAACTTTCTGACCACATCAGAAACTCATAATTAGTAATAAAGTAGAATTATTGTAGTTCTATTAGTCAAATCTTTGACAGCAGAGATTCCCCAGCTGCCCAAGTGTTTCATCCCAAGACTTTCACTGCCATTCTGTACTTGCTGTGCAAACGAACCATCACTGCCTGCGGTGCCGGGGCCTTGGTGACTTCAGAGCTTCTTCTGGTCACAACCACAGATACAGATTTACTGTTTTTTATGCATCCATGACAGTTTTACTGCCTATGTTTGCTTGTGGATGTGACGCAGCAGAGATCCACCGTAGCTGGACAGTCCCACACCACCATGAGTAACACCAGACACTGACTCATCCTGACTGTAAGAGAACTCTCGTGGCCCTCTGCTATGAGTAATCAAACAAACCTTCAGCACGGGGGTTTTTGATTAAGTTTCTCTTCAAGTGGCAGAGCGTGTAGAAGGTTTTCCAGTCGGAGACACTCCTGTCCAGACTCTGGATGTAGAACCCCTCGCGCTGGCACTTGCGTTTCCAGAGGGTGGTCAGGTCCACCACGTACCGCCACTGCCTGCACACCAGCCGGCAGGCGCGGAGCAGGTCCCGGGCGGGCAGCAGCGAGAGCAGCTCCACCAGCACATCCTCGGGGAGGTCACCGATGGTTGTCATCGCGGCGCGGCTGCTTCGGGGCCGGGCTGAAGCGCTACGCGACGGGAACCCCCCGGGCATCGGCAGCGCTGAGCTTCGGGAAACAGAGCCTGAGAACCTGCCCGAACCGCCCGGCTCCCCCTGCCCCGGGCCATGGCCCCGGACAGCCCGCACCCCCCCGCCGG
>VZRW01000914.1:1458704-1509000 GCA_013398125.1 Aegotheles bennettii | reverse complement strand
GCACCCGGAACCCCGCGGGGCTGTCCCGCAGCGGGTCTGTCCCGCAGCGTCCCTGCGGGGCAGCGCGGGGGGGGCGCAGGGGAAGGAGGGCGAGGGTGGGGGCAGAGAGGAGCCAGGGTGCGCCCCGAGCACGGCGAGGGATGGGGCCACCCCCGAGGGGTCCTGCGGAGGGCAGAGCAGGATGGAGGTGCTGCGGGTCGGAGTGGGAGAGGAAAGGCAGGGAGAGACCCCTGAGCGCCTGGGAAAGCCCCGGCAAGCCAAGGGAGCGGTGATGCTCCTGCAGCGGGCAGAGGGGGGAGGCAAGGAAATTCCTGCGGGAGACGAAACCTGCACCATAGCTCTTTTTTCTGTTTTTAGAAAAATAATTTTAAATCACATTTTACCCTTCAGGACTGCGGATGAGGGTTAGAATGGGGAAAAGAAGAAAAAGGAAATCCCTGGAAAAGCCAGGGAATTTTAAATGCCAGTTTGCTCCGGCTGTCTGCAGTGCAGCCAGAGGACACCGGGCAGCTCTGCAGCTGGAACACCTGGGTGTAGGATGCTGTTACAACAGTGACTCCTGGCTGGGGAGGGGAGAATCAGATCGGGCACTGCCGTATTACACCAAGTAATACATCAGAGTGTTTCACCTCCTCTGTTCCTAGTGCTCTCCTAGGCTTAGGAACTCACTCCCCAGGAGTTTGGCTGCATCGGTGCAGTTCGCTGCAGTCTCGGCAGCTTTCCAGCATCGGGACTCTGCTGAGATAAAAGCAGTGTCATGGTGCATCCCACCCCGATGCTCTGAATCTGCATGCTCAGCTTTCCTTACTCCTGCAGCTCCTGGCCCTAAATCCCACAGCAGCAGAGAGCTGTTGGGAGTCAGTGCAGGATTAGCACGTGACAGTAAAGCACGCACTTCTGACTTAACTGCTCAGGTTATAAGGCCTGAGGAGAAGGAATATTGGACAATACCAACAGAGTTATTTTCAGCATATGCTCAGACCTATGCTTTATACAGGCTCATGACTAAGGAGATAAGTGCCAGCCCCTTGAGGGAAAGCCTTTCAGATATGGAACAAACCACCACAAATGCAGTTAGCAAGATGCTCGCCGTGGATATTTAGGTACTGCTCTGCAGAGTTTGTTATCAGTGATGTTCTCAAAGGCAGAACAAACACCCAGACACCTCCCTCTGCAGAGGAAGTCACTATTAAGAAGCTGATTTTTGCAGCAGCAGCCATTTCTGGAAGGACTGATCCAGTCTGGGAAACTGACACTGTCCACAGCTGCAGATGTCAGTGACTTGCATTTTGTGGATGGATTTAACCAAAGGCTTCACTTAGAACATAAAATATTTACCTGCTCATGTGCTTTATGGTATTAAGTTAATCAGGGTTGGGAGGCCTTGAGGTTAGGAAGCAATCTATGCCTCCAAAATCATGCTTTTGGATAACATGCTTATCTTCCCTTTTTTCTAATGCATCAGTGTTTGACATCACTGCAGGCAGGGGAACCCCATGTCTGAAGGACTACTGTGTCACCACTCCTTTCCTCCCTTCTTTCTCAGAAAGCTCCACCCAGCCTGGCCCAAGGATGGAGTCCCTCCCTGAAGCAGTCCTGATCAGAATCCTGGCTTCCATACCTGCGGTGGATTTGGTGCTGGCGTGCCGCCTGGTCTGCTGCCAGTGGAAGAACCTGGTCGATGGAGCTGCGCTTTGGATCCTCAAGTGTCAGCAGGAAGGCCTCACCGGAGCAGAGTCACAGGAGGATGCCGAGAACTGGCAAAACTTCTACTTCCTAAGTAAAAAAAGGAAGAATCTCATCAAGAACCCATGTGGTGAAGGTGAGAGACAAGCATAACAAGCCCCAAGATTTCATAGAGATGACCAGTCGCTGGGAAGTGGGCAAAAAAGATCTTGGTTGCTATCAGGTTGCAGCATTTTTTTTTGTGCCCAGGTGTCAAATTACTTAATGCATGCAGTCAAATCATTTAAGGGACATGAAGGCCTTTGATAATCAGCCTTTGCAAAGGCCTCTACTTGATATCAACTTTATCTAAGCCCCTGCAGGGATCCAAATGACATTTGAGAGACAAAAACGTCCATTGCAGAACCAACAGCAACAACACCTGCGTTCCTAGATTGCTTCTTGCCAAGCCCTGAGAGGAAGGATCAAGCCTTTCCCCACTCAGGAGCTGGTCTGCCCTTAGCTCACCAGGCACTTCAGGTTCCCTCTGGTTAAGACCAGAGAAGCCCAGTGATTGAGGCCATTCTAGAAATACCACTTAGCAATTCAGAAATACAGCAATCAGTATTTCTCCCTAGGCTGTTCCTGTGTTAGGACACTGGGAGCGCTGACACACATTTTGGAATACCTAAATAATTCCACTGGAGCACTTTCTTAAGTAAACCCACACATATGTAGCCATTTTGGTGGGGAATGTTCAAGTTTGTTCATACTAAGTTCAGCCAGACTAAAGTTTTTTGCCTGACCTCTACTTAGCAAATATCTCCATAGTTTACACACCAAATCAGTGCTACTGCATCTCCTGGCATACCTTTCACCAGCCAGGGAAAGGTTCCAGGGGGAGATGGTTCAGGTTCCCCAGGCCCACGGGGACCAAGACTCATCCAAGTCTCTTCTCTGCCATTTGCAGAAGACTTGCAGCACTGGGGAGAGGTAGAGAATGGAGGTGATGGCTGGAAAATTGAAGAGCTCCCCGGGGACTTTGGAAAAGAATTCCCTAGTGAAGAAGTCCATAATTACTTTGTTACATCCTATGAGTAAGGCTGCTTTCTTCTCTTACTCAGGGCAGGGGATATTTTTGGTTCCCCCAGTCCCAGGGGAGACTGATGCCCAGTTAACATCTTGTGTTTCAGGTGGTGTCGAAAGGCTCAGGTCATTGACCTTAGGGCTGAAGGCTACTGGGAAGAGCTGATGGATACAACCCAGCCTAAAGTCGTGGTAAAAGACTGGTAAGTAGCAAGGATGCCTCAGAAAACATGCAGAGAGTCAATAAAGGGAGGGCAGGGAGGGCATATACCACAGCAGGCCTTACAACCCCAGCTGCCAGGATCCCCTGGGTGTGGGACAGGGCTGGGTCTTGGCCTACAGCACCACAGGCAGCTCCCACAAGCTTTGAATTGTTGGTGCACGTGGCCTCTAAAGAGCAGGTTCCTGTTGGGAAGGAGGGGAGGTGGTGGGCTGGGGCAAGAACCATTACAGATTCCCATCTCAAACCAAGGCCCCGGTAACCTGACGAGATTGGCAGAGCCTGCATCCAGCAGGATGCAGTTGCATGCTGTGGCTTCTTGCAGAATTCCCACGGGTAAGGCTTGCAGCTCAGATCTCCTTGCAGGTATGCAGGACGCAGTGACGCCGGCTGCCTCTATGAGCTCTGTGTGAAGCTGCTCTCAGAGAATGAGGATGTTCTGGCTGAGTACAAGAGTGAGACTATTGCCATCCCCCAGGACAACGATGCCAGCTGGACTGAGGTGAGTTACAGCTGTGGACTCCACAGCTGACACCCAACCTGCTTGAACCAGGAATATTTTCAAGCAGAGAGGAGCAGAAGAGTTTTCCTGGAGGAGAAGGCTCTGTCATACTCTGTGGAGCCACGACCATGTGATTGAACAAAGGGATTATACAGGGAGGCTGCCTTCCATAAAACTTACTGGGAGGAGCTTTGATCCTCAGTAACTCTCACTGTAAATGTCCTCCCTGTTACCCAGCCTGGTAGGTATGGCTCGGGCAGGTGGGGCTGAAGGCTCAGTGCACTAAAGGGGAGGTTAATAGTGGTTTGATGCTTACCAACAACCATTCTGTCTCTCTTCCCAAAGATCTCCTACACCTTTTCCAACTATGGGCCTGGGGTCCGTTTTGTCCGCTTTGAGCATGGTGGCCAGGACACGCTGTTCTGGAAGGGCTGGTATGGTGTGCGTGTTACCAACAGCAGTGTGACAGTGGAGCCATAGCTGTGCTGAACCAGGGCCTGCATGATGGAGCTGACTTCCCTCAGGGCATCCCACGGCCTTTGGATGGTTTCTGCATGGCGCTGCTTCCAGGCTGTAGAGCATACAACCTTTCTGCGTGCAAGATGCCAGGGGCAACCACCCACCTTCCTCAAGAGGACTATGCAAAGAATGCAAACAGATTTGTGAATGCACCACGAGACAGCCTTGCTGCTTGCACTGATGTTCTGACAGATGTGAGATCACCTACAGATCTTGCAGACCTTACTTCTCTCCTAAGCCACTAAAACCCCGAGCACCCAGCCTGAGTTAGACACTCCCACCTGCTTCCCAGATTTGGGCACCCCTTAACTTTAAGGGGTACTTTGGGCATATTTTCTGGAAGTTAAAAAGCAGGGGAAAAAAAGGAAGAGAGAAAAGCATGGACCTCGTGTCTGAGAACAGACCAGGGAAACCCAGCGCCCTGTCACACCCCTGTCACCAACTGCTCCCATGGCCTGCAGTAAGAATCTTAGCTTCTCCTATTTATGAACAATAGATGTCATTGCTTGCCTCACAGGAGCTCTGGCTGGGCTGCCAAGTGCTGTCCTGAGTCCCCAGTTTAATTTTTAGTGATGATAATGCAAAGCACTAGAGCTTGGATCCTTTTCTCTTACACCATTCCCAGCATCTATTTATCAAGAGAAGTGTTAGGAACTGAAACCTCTCTGGTGTCCAACCCTGGGGTTTCATTTGGCTCCCTCAAACAGATGGCAACCAAGAACAATTCCCCGGAGAGAGACAAGGACTTGGGGAAATGGGTTAGAAGCAAATTGGGGAGGGGGTCCAGGAACAAATGAAAACAAACTCATCTGCTCCTTCCTGGTCTCCGTGTGCTTCAATGCAACAAGCACCCTGGTCAGCCGGTGTGACTCTGCAGGCAGGAGATGTTCTTCACACATAAAGCTCTTGTTAGCCCCACTTGATCTCAGTTCTTCCTGCCTCCTAACAGTCAGTGTCCACAAAAAGTACACGTCTGCCTCCACTCCATATGCTCACAACAAGACAGCACTTCATACAAGCTCCCACTAGTGCCTCTTGATACCACTCAGAGCTGTGAGCCACCATCCTGAGCAGACACCCAAGCTTCTCTGAGCCAAGCCTGTCCCTGCCCACCAGTCCTTTCAGGAGAGCATCCCCTCAATAGAGCTGGTGTTGCCTAGAGAGGCACTTACAGTTTGGTACCCATCTGTCCATCTTCCCCTCCTGGGCTGCCAGCACATACATACTCGAATGCCACTTTGCATCAAAGTGCACCATGACAAGTGCAGTACTACTACTGTGTGTAGCCAGAGGAGAGAGCTTCTGAGCTGCTCACTGTGTGCACACTCTGCTTCATCAGGCTTTTGGCACTGCTGCACCTGGATGCCTAGGGCACACTGGCCTTCCGAGCCACAGCCGTGCTGAGCCAGAGCCCAGGCAAACATAATAAAGTGACAGGATTGTGTGTGGATCTCCCCTGGTGTGCTGGGTGTTTGTGTCCCGTGATTAAGCATGGTTTTTCTGTTCAGTTATGTGGAGCTACATCAACTAGTCCTATCCAAAATCCAGGAGTCATTGTATCTTGTACAATACCATGATTCTCCCACAAAGAGGTATGTGCTGTTCCCTGACCCAGCAGCCTGAACCTGTTGGAAGCACTTGATGGGCAACAAGTTTGTGGAGCAGGAGCAGGCAGAGGTGTGCTTAAACCATAGTGGGGATTCATGCAAGGCACAGAAGAGGTGCAGGAAGGCCCCTGCACAGCCCAGCCCTGACAGATGCCCTCCAGGTCATCTGGAACTGTAGCTCTGCTGTAAGCTCAGCTTTGGTTCTGACCCAGGAGAGAACAGAACCAGTTCAAAACTTAACACTTTTGCCTCTGTCTCCACCTGTCCCTAAGGAATCAGTGCCTCAAGGGGATCAATATTCCACACCGCGATGCAATTGTTAACCAAGCCTTTCCTAAGCCACCATCTTCAGTGAGGATAAACCTCTGCATTAAGCCTTCAGGTACTGTGTCTCTTGTAATTAGAGTAGGGCCATGGTCCCCACTTTAGGCTTACCCAGGCTGAACTACTAAACACACTGTGCCTCCCCAGCAGCTCTGCTACAACGAATGCAGCTGCCCCGGGGCTTTCATGCTCCACACTCCCCCCACTCATGCCAGCAGGCCTGATGTTCACACTGCCTGTCAGGGCATCCCACAAAGCTGTCTCAACCTTCCCACTCGCCTCCAAGAGGTGCTTTCCAAGACACTCAGTGCCTCGCAGCTTCACTGCACAGAGCAGCCACCTCTACTCCACCGAGCTGCTGCTGGCCCCAGAGGAGTGATTACTTCTTGTGTTGTCACATCAGTGCTACAGTCCCAATGCACCTGAGTGCCTGGGTACTTGGGAAAAAAGAAATCTTGTTCACAATATAAATGTGTTGTTCCAAATGCCTTTTGAATTTTGATCAAATACCAAGAGTCTGAAATCTGCACCATGCACATAAATCCAATTCCAAGACAATGCCAGCTCATCCCATCCGAGATGAGCAGTGCAGGAGGGCAGTGTGTCCTCACGTGTTACAGACTTCATGGAAACTGAGATGGTGCAATTTCATAGGATTACAGAAATTCAGTGCAACTGTGACAAAAGAGCTTAAATGTATTCGAGCTCCCAGCCACTGAAGGGCTCCATCACACACAGCTTCAATGGGGGTTCCTTCTGCTTTCTGTTGCACCAACACCAGCAAGCAGCTATGTGACACCACCCAGCAGCTTTGGGGAGCACTGATGACCAGTGCAGACACATGCACTCTACAGAGAGAGGTCTGTCCCCAGGTAATTCATAACCAATATTCTCATTGCCCTGACTCAGTATTTAGACATCAGAGCATTAAAACACAAAAATTGAGTGTTACGGGGCATTCCTGCTGGAGAAAAACCAAAACCACTCAACAGGGTCTCCTGGCAGTCCTGAACATGGCAACAAGAGCTGCAGAAATGGCTCCTATTTCTTTTGCACAGCAACCCCACAGTGCACCACAGCAGACCACCACCGAGCTTAGTGGTGTGCAACACCAAACAAGGAATGGAAATGGCCTCTGGAACACTCCACATTGGAGCAGAACAGCTAGATGATAAGAACTGGAGGGAGTTTAAAGGCAAACTACTCACTTTTGGCTAAGACACTGGCAAGAACACACATCTTACCCTGGCAGCTTTACTACTCGGAGGCACTAAGAGGAGCCCTAGGTACAGCACTCCACACAGCCTTCCCTGCTCTCAGCAGCTGATGTCCTGGGTAGCCAATTGCATCTTGGTGGCTGCAGCTGTATGAGATCCCTCTGTAATTTTCTTTTCCACAAAGCCCACCCCAGCCAGTCCTGGCTATAAATGCCATTGTACTTAAAGGGTTTTTTCTTCTCATAATAGCTTCTACAGCAAATTTCTTGCCGAGGAACAGAACAGAGCAAGATGGGGCCCTGGCAAGGAAGCACTGGCATACATCTCTTGTCAAGTCTAATTGAATTTTTCTATGTGAAGCACCTATTATTCCCCACCTGGGGGGGTCTGTGGACAGATGGAGGAGTTTGGTCCCCCACCAGGAACTCAAGACTGGAAATGGGAGGGATGGGGGAGAAAAAAAAAATAACAAACCACAAAACTATCTGACAATTCCCTGTTGCTTGCAGCCCAGCTGTTCTAGCCAGCTGTGAGAGGATAGTTTAGGAGACTGATTCCCACACTAAACCAAACAGCTTGTAGAGGCTGGGAACAGCACCTTGTGAAAGCCAGGACAGTAGGGCATCAGCCACACCTGCAGCAGGAGCTTCCAGCCTAAAGCTGCAGCCAAGCTGAGTATGGTCACAAATGGGAAGGAAACCAGTGATTTACCCTTGTATTTGAGCCCACGAGCCTGTCTGGAGTAGAAAACCTCCAAAGAACAGGAAAACAGTGAGCTAGTGAAGAAACAGCCCCTGGCCACACACCTCCCTTTGTAGCTCAGACGCTGCCATTCTCACACCTTCATTGCTGTCACACACCACACAGATCCCTCAGGGAAAACCAAATCCATGGGTGAGCAGTGGTGGCACTAAGCTAACCTGATTCCTGCTTCATTCCATCCAGCTGGTTCCTCCCGATGGCCCCCGGGGCAGTGGCCACCATGTCCTTCTCAGTCTCCTCACCCATTAGGGGAAAAAAGGGCCTGAAGGTACTGGGGGGGTGCAGAGAGAACAGCTGGAGTGAGCTCCAACTGGGAAGCCTCATGGGAGCTGGAAAGCAGAACTACTTCCTGAGAGCACCGAGCTCCTCACCCAGCAGCTGCAGGTGAAGCAAAGGGACCCAGCCAGAGCAGACAGGATGGACACGGACACGACTGGCACATGAGGAAGGGATGGCCCAGGAACCGAGGTGAGACACAGCCAACAGGCACACGAGCACGCTGAGGGCTGAGCCGGCCTCCCGCCTGTAAAACAGCTTTGTCTCACACAAAGAAGGACTGAGGTGGAAATGCCCGGCGCCTTTGCTTTCCTGGCAGCAGCTCTGGGCTCGGGCGAGCTGGCAGCCCCGGAGCACGGTGCTCTGAAGGCAGGGGCCGTGACTGCCCGGAGCCGCGGGGACAGCAGAGGGCACTCGGGCTGCAGCACCGGGCCCGGGGGCTGCCGGCTCCTCAGCCGGGAGCCCGTGCCGAGGGACACCAGAGCAGCTGCCAAGGGGACCACTGAGCGTGGCATTTGTGGGCCTATTGCTGATCACTGCACCTTGTTTCTTCTGGCTGCAGCTCGGGCTCACGTTTCAGCCTTCTCTGTTCTGTGCCGTTTAATGCCTGCTTGTCCTGGTTTGCAGACCCTGACACCACCTGGGACACCCGTGCAGTTTGGAAGTACAGTTGCCTCTTGGGCAACAGACACAGCACACTTGTCTTGGATGCAGGCAGTCATTTAAACTGTAATAAATTATAGAACAGGAGAGCAGTGAAAGCTTTCTTGAGCACAGATCAGGACCTGCCATTCAAATCTGATTGGAAGCAGCACAACTCACCCAACACTACCCCCTAGGGCATTGATTTATTAAGAGTATCACTCAAATCAGCAACATTCTTTTCCTTGCAGAGCATCTTCTTACCTTAATCCAGCCCATGAGAATCAGAATAATCGTGCCCAGAGCAGCAGAGCTGTTTGTGTCCCCATCTACACTGCACCCAGGCACACACAGCCACTCACTACCTCCCTTGCATGCAAAGTCCAGCAGCCCTCCCCAGCACGGAGAGGCACCCAGCTATATTACACCTGCCCTTAGCTAACCTGCCTTGTAGGCACTCACAGGAACTCATCTGGAGCTGCTGTCTGTGCAGACCCATTAACCACAGCACAATCAGTGCCAGAAAGAATGTTCACTGGACTAATGGGTCATGGGAGAACACATCTAACTCCAGCAGGAACAGGAGCTCAGTGCTAACCAGGGAGGGGAGCAAGCCTCAGCGGTGAGATGTCTCCTACTGAGCATGTTGCAGATGTAGGTACCATGTTCAGAAGAACCAAGGGGAAAGGAAACATGCTGTGAACTGCTCCATGAGCCAGCTGCCTGGGGGGGATTGGGTAGAAGGGGAGCCTGGTCAGCAGGATGGGTTGTACAAGCACTCACAGGTATGTGGCACTGAAATGCACAGGGGTAGATAAACCCACAGATGTGTGTGCATGCCCACAGCCATGCAGAGCACTTTCAAACCCACCAGTTTTCCTTCCTGCACTGCCAGGACCAGGATGTCCTCAGACACTACCATAGGGGACTGGCACAGCCTCCCACCTGGCATCAAACAAACCCACCTCTGGCTAGTACTGCCGTGGACCCTGCAACATTTCCCTTTGGCTTCACACAGCTCCTTGGCACACGTATGCCCAAGGCTGCTACTGCATAAGGGGTTAGGAGATGTGAGCTAAGAGCATCGGGGCCCACCACCCCATGGGAAGAGGCTGATTTTCCTGAGCACAAAGCTGCTTCTCTGAGGCAGGGCAGGAGACAGGGTTAGAAGAAGGATGGTATCAGAGCTCTTGCAATCTCTTCCAAAGGTCCTAAAGTCAAGCAGTGCCATTTCCACCTCAACACACACACCCCATGCAGCTCCTCTCATTAATATCGACACATGAAGAACTGCGAAACGAAGCAGATAAAATCCTGATCCAGATATGAGTAATGACTTTGCATTTTTTTGTAAATTAAACCTAATCTTGTGTTGACTGTGCTGTACAAGGAGAAATAATGAAACAGATTAAGATGAGATCTTGTTCACTCTTGCTGAACAAAAGCCAATTAATTGCCAGCAGGATTATTGTGAAGTCTCTCTTGTCCTCGACAACTACAATCAGATAGGGTCGAGGTGCTGGTGGAGGAGCCCTGCTTGTTGGAGCAATAACTCTGCCTGGACAGATGAATACAGTGCAAAAACTCATTTAACCACATGAAGACTCCTACCTTGCTATTTTCCCCAGTGCCTCCCGACAATCTGCACACAGGAGAGAGATGGCTTTAAAACCAACACATCCACCCCTAGCCACACAACCCAGGCCTGCCTAGTCCCCTTCTCCCGTCTATGGCAGACCCCTCCACATCTCTTTGTAACTCCTGATGCAGTTCCACCTAGCCTTTTCTCAAAGCTTTCTGGTCATGAAGGCTTCCCCCTGCAAATCCTTTCTTCCAGTCCTTCACCATGCTGAGAGGTTTCCTCTCTGTTATCCAGGCTAAGTCCCTCCTGCAGTCTCTGCTGCTTGCCTGGTCCACAGCAGAGCCACTTTCTACCTGTCTGCCACGATGACAAACAAGATCATTCCTGCCTCTTCTCATCTGTCCTATTCCTGATCTAAAATAGAAATCTCAGAAAAAGCAGGGATTGTAGGAAAAGGATCCAATACAATTGCTCTCCCAGGAAAACGAGGGAAGGTTTGGCACAAGGAATGACTATGGGATCTGATAAAAGACTTCAGCACTGCAAGGCACATCATATGGGAGAAATTCATGCACTGCTGAGCACATTCACCACGTGGGAGCCCTCGGCCACCACCAGCCTGTGGGACACAGGGAAAGATGCAACAGATGTGGCACTGAAGGGTGGTGGTACATCACAGAAACTGTTGGCATGGAGAAGCAAATCCTAGTTCTGGCTGGGAAGCTTCGGGGTAGGAACAGACACCAAGAGCAGCACGCCTGGAAAAGGGGAACAGCTGTGTTGAATTCCCTGCTCCACTCCAACAGCAGAGTGGAGCTCAAAGTCACCCCATCCTACCAGCTCACAACCATCCCCACTTTTTTGACAGTACCAAGAGCTCCCCATACAGATTCCTCCCCTGATGGGCTAACAGCTAGAAATAAAAGGCATTGAGTGAATTTGTGGACAATTTACCCAGAGAAAATACTTTTTTACTTCCCCCCTCAAAAAAAAGTAAAATTAAACTCTGTCAAAGCCTGCAGCACTGGCATTGACAGACAAAAATGACTTTACAGAAGAAAAATGGGCAGGGAAAGTGATTTTCTTTGCCTGCATTGCCAGGGGAATTAAATCTTGTTTTTTTCCCCGTCACCACCAAGTGGAATAATCCAATATATTAAAGCTAATGTGCTTCTTGTATTTATTGCTGTGTATTTGACCTAACAGAGTTTTATTCCTACATTAAGAATAAAACCATTCCGGAAGGCAAGCTGCAGAGCTCTAGATCAATTACGACCTTCTCCAACAGCTGAAAAGTGAGTTATTTCTTGTAAAAATAAAAAAAAAAGTAGAAAATAATAATAAAAATAAAAAAAACACCTTTCCCCTTGCGCAATGAGTTCTGCACTGCAGATCTAGTTGAGTTAGGTAATATTGAGTTTGGTTTCTAAGCAACATTTTAAAAAAATCAGGCAGCAGCCCCAATCTCCCTTTTCAGATGCCTGTGCCCCCCATCCTGCACAGCACAACTCTGTCACCCACCATCAGTGGGAACCAGGGCTGGGGAGAGCATAGAGCTCTGCTCCAGCCTGAGCTTCCCACCATGCCCTTGGGGACCATCTCAGGTTCAAGTGCACCCAGCAGTGACAGGAGCTGTAATAGCCCACTCGAGGCAGCTCTTGTTTGTCAGCAAGCAAAGCCACGGGCACGAAGCCAAGAAACACAGAACTCAAGTGGACAGAGGCAGCAGGATAACTCACTGATCCAGAACCACTGCAATAAACATGAAAACACTCCTCCTCCTGTCCAGGCTTGGGGCAAGGCTGCAGTTAGGCCAGGCACAGGATGCCACCCTGTCTGGCAGGG
Source organism: Aegotheles bennettii (assembly GCA_013398125.1). NCBI lineage: Eukaryota > Metazoa > Chordata > Aves > Caprimulgiformes > Aegothelidae > Aegotheles > Aegotheles bennettii. The sequence continues at coordinate 1,496,753 of VZRW01000914.1, read as the reverse complement.
TTTCAGACCCACAAGCACAAGCTCACCCTTCTTCCTTACTTGCAAGGCTCTGACACTTTGCTTGGGGTGATTCCCTGGCACCCCTGGTCCTGGGGATCCCCAGAGGCAACACAACAGCTCCTAGATGATGCCACTAGGGGCTCTTCACTGGAATATCTGAGCAGAGACCCCTCAAATCAGCCACTCACAGGGAGCAGGAACACCCAGACTTGCTGATGCCACTGCTTCTCCTGGCATGGGCAACACCACCTGGGCTGGGGGGTGCTGAAAAGCTACTGTGGTACATTTGAAGCAGAGGACTTCTTTCTTTTCTAGAATTTTTTATGGTAGCATTGATATGAGGAAAATCAGATAAAGTAAAGGAAACAATACTGATTTGGTGCCACTGGATGTTTCGGCTCAAAGAAATGAGAAGCTGCTGTACTTATGAGTGTACTTACGTACACTCCTTACAGAAAAGGAGATGCTGCTGATGGACAGTTGTGAAGGTCAGTGCTTCTGTTCTTAACAGAGAGTTTGGGATTCAGCATAGATGGAAAAAAGGTGGGAAAACAGGCTTTGATAGAGGCAAGCAAGCCTAAAAGACAAAATATCTTTGAAAAAAAAATAAATGGGATGCACTGATTCCTCATCTCTATCTAGACAGTGCTTGCTTCAGGAACAAGGGCTATGATATACCCATGTGCTTCTGAACTATCAGCAGATTTTATTACTTTCCATAAGCCATTATCCTCATTTTAGCACGGGATGGCAGAGACATAAGCCTGCCTTAGCTGGGAAACACAGGAAGCCTGTGAGTACAGCCAAGAATTCAAAGCCCACAGCCCTGTCTTCTGAACCATGCTGCCTCCCCAGCCAAGCCTCTCACTGCTCTGTACAGCCTCCAACATAGCACGTGGCCATGCAGACCAGAAGTTTGGACACAATCAGCATATATAAAGGAAAAGCATTTGAATTGTTACAATTTCAGTAAGTCAAAGCCATTCCTCTAAGTAGACAGGGCTATCCATTTTTTATTCTCCCTTATGCTATGGACAGAGTTAAAGGCAATTTGAATAGAAGTAGCTATGAACTCTACACATGTATAAGTTCCAGTTACATTTAACTGCAGCCTTCAGCTCAAGTGCAACCAGGAAATCTGAACAAGCTAGTCTTTTTAATAGCCTATTGGAAGGGTTTTTTGCTGCTTTCTTTTTTTTTTTTTAAAAAAAAGCCTTGAATAACTTTTGTACCACGCAGCTCTAACTCACACTTGCCTGGGAATTTCTAAATTATTGATAAGAACAAGAGCTCTCCCTTCATACATACTCCATCTAATCCTTTCACTTACTGTGCTTTCTGCCCGCATGCAAAATGAATGGCATTTCATTTCCAAGCCCCATCAGTGGCAAGGTTTGCCTCCCTCGATAACAATACCCAGCTGGTACTGGGGGGAATCCACACGATCTCTCCTTCCCTGAGCACACCACTGCTGCACATCTGTGTGTCAGAAAGTAGCTGGAAGGGTTGTTATGTCCAGTGGAGAAAGAACTGCTTGAATAATTTATTCATGCCCATTTCCCTACCTCCCCACCTGCAGCATGGCCAGACAGCTACCTTGCATCTCCAGAGAGCATTAGAGCTAACAGCAGCAGAGGTGCTGCTGTTTCCTAATGACTTGTATACTACAACCCAGAAACCCCAGTCAAGCTTTTCCAGGCTGCTTTCAAACCCTTCCTTCACATTTGCTCCTTCATAACTCTAATGATCTTGGATAGGAGGTGGGAATAGCCAAGGTGGGAGCAATTCCTGCCCAGACAAACCACTACCTTCCTTTGGACTGCAACTTAGTTTCATGCCTCAATTCACTTGGCTCCTCTGGTCTTTCAAAAGTCTTCAAGGAGGCTTTCCTGGGATCTAGAGCCCTGCTGAGTTGTGCACCTTACAAAGAGGCAGGCAGACCTTGCACAGCAAGCACGAACAGATGCAGAGCACAATACAGGGGATGTAACACAGAACAATCTGAGCATGCCCACAGAGACCCACATGAAGAGCCACAGTGTTTTCTCTGTCCATACTGCCCCAGAGAGAGGGCTTTGCTCCAGCTCCAGCCAACTGCCCTGCTTGCAAGAGCAATGTTTCAGGGTCCATTTCACATCCACACCCCCTGATCCATTCTTCCCCTGACACTGGGCATCACTGCCCCCTCTGGGTCTTTGCCTTCAGCTCTGCTCATCCCCCTGCAGCCTGGCCCAGGCTCCCACAGAATCTTGTCTTCATCAATATGCACAGCAGCAATTCCCTGGCTCATCCGCACAGGTAATCAGGAGTCTGAAGCTGGCCCCAGAGACCACAGAGTCCAATTAAATACTTGACACTATCACAGTCCCACCTGGAAACAGACCTGGAGAAATTACCCTATGTGTATCTGCAAATCACTAGATAAGGACGAACAACACCTTTAGAAAACAGCAAATGCCCCATAAAAAACAACAGGCAGAGCTTGCAACGCCTGTGTTTGTACAAAGTGCTGGGGCTGGAAAGATAAAAAGAGCAAAACTTCAGTGAGAAGCAAACTCAGCACAGCTCTTGGGGCATGCAGGGATGTGTGTGAATGCCATCCTGTGGGACTGCAGGGAGAACGTGTGTCTGTCTCATTCAGGCACCCAAACCCAGAACAGATGGGACATGCTGGCACAGACCAGTCTCTCTGATTATCAGAGACCCCACGACACAGAGGTGATAGGAATATGGCCCATATTTTGCCTGATAAACAAGGACTGACACTGCTACTGGACACGGATCCCACATACCACAGCGTTTTTACCCACGCATATTATCCCAATATCCTCGGTACTTCGGAGATCCACAGCCTCAAGAGAGACCTAGTCCCACGCCAAACTGCTGGACTCCTTCCCAGCATGGTCACCAAGGCTTTTTTGCATCCCACTGCAGTCTCTTCATCCCATGCTCACAGCCAGGGAAGAAACCAAGTGACAGACATCAAGGACAGCTCCAATATGAGACTAGACACCATCAGTCAATCACACCATGAGTCAATTGACACAGAGCCCACTGAGGCATTTATTTGCCACCTGGAAATCTTTAAACCACAGCTCTGAAGACTGTTTAATGTCAGGGATGTTTCTTTACACTGTCTTTCTTAGGAATTAATTCTAGCAGCTTCATTATAAAGAATAAATAACAAAGGCACATGGCAAAGGACTCCTTGAAAGTCCGGGGGACAGACTTTTCCTGCTCCTACAGGAATTTGGGAGGGGAAGCATAATGCTTCTGAAGAGATCAGTAAATAATGAGCAGCAAATCCTTCCCCCAGCACTAAGTCAGTGGAGTTCCAGGAATAATTTACAGCTGCTAAGAGGAAATACACATAGAAATGCTTTCCTGCCCCCTGGGCACTCTCTCCAGGACTAGCACTGCTGAACCTGGAGCTCTTTCTCCTAGAAGTGATAAAAGACCAGAGCATTCCTGAACACCTCTGTGCTGTTGGGTTCAACACATGGCTCTGCACGGTCTCCATGCATGGCTGTTGATGTAACATCTCACTACACTTTCAAGGTCTCAGATGCCCACTTACAGACCTTGAGACAGCTCTGCCGCCTGATCCCATCCAGACCAAGCACTGGAGGAGATCAATCCATCTGAAGGCTTGGCCATGGAGTGCAGTGAAGGGAGCAGGGCAGATGGCTGGCTGCTGACATCTTTCTCCCACCATGTGCCAGGCATCTCCTATCTCCAGCTCAGCCAGCCAGGTCCTATTAGTGAGAGCTCTTACCCTGTCAGATAGGTCTGAAAGCTCCATTTAGCTGAGCTGCATCACTCTGTGGTTTATTCTTAACAAATAATAACGTGCTATCCTCTATAGTCCCTTTCACTCCCACAGCTCAGAATGCTTTAGGCTTCCCAACAAGCATCAATGAGGTAATTAAAAGACAATGCTCCTTTGAAGTAAGAGAAGGGAATTAAGAGATCCCCTCAGACCCCACTGAAATGCATCCACCTCAGGGCGGTATTAGGAGCTGGGAGGATAACACAAAACAGTTATGCAGACACGATTTTCTTTCTAGGCCCCCTCTATGACTCGACCCAGCCAGGATTTTCTCAAATGGCACCCCTGTCCACTCACATTGCCCCTCGGCACCCACCTGCACCCCCCAGCAGGCTGTGAGCAACTGGCAGCCTCGGGCAAGCAGTGCCTCACCTCCCCTCATCACCGCTCTCCACTTTCTCCTGGGATGACTGCAGGCAAATCCAGCTCACCCTTCACCACAGCCCAGAGCACCAGGACAGAACAGGCACGAGGGGTCTTCTGGAGCCCAGCTGTTAAGGTCAGCCCAGCCTCTGTGCCAGCCATCAGCGTTTCAACACAAATGATCGACGGTGCAAAGCAGCTTCCACAGGGAAGGGGGAAATGAATTCCTCCCTGATCCCCCTCCTGAGCTCAGCTTATCCCTGAAGCATGAGATTCAATTACCCTTATCATTATTGTAGCTTGCCTCGCTAGAAATGTTATTAGCGGTGATGAAATTATCCAGCCCTGTTTTACACTGGAGAGAAACACCAGGAGGCTCCTCACGACAGCTGCGAGGAGGCAGGAGCTCTCCTCAGCAGAAGGGGAAAGGTTCTTCTCCAAGTGCCACAGCAGGCCCCCCAGAGGAAGGCCCAGGATCGTGGCCTTAATTTACACAACACATCTCTGTCGCCAGAGTGTCCAGCTGAGGACCATAAGAATGCCCAAGGGCTGGGTCATCCTGAACTACACCCTCACACGAGCTGTGACTTGCAGGTCTTTGTAGCAGCAGTACACAGAGCTGGCTCTCGACCTCACAATTCCCAATCCCATCCCCTTTTGGAGCTCTGGCCCCAGCAGGACTTTCCCAAATCGTGCTATTTGAAATGAGTTTCCTCCATCAATATCCCAAGTGATCCTTGACCTGTAATTGTGCCTGGCAGAACCCCCAGACTCCAAGGTCTGGAGGTAGCAGATGTTTCTGACCTAGGGGATCACGGGGTCTGCCACAGAGGACTGGAAACACACATGCCTCAACAAAAATCAGGCAGGATTTCATTCTTGGAGATCAGAAAGTGATCTGGAAGCAGGCAGCTCTATAGCTTCGTCCTCCAAAAACACCAGGTACCCAGGCTGGCTGTCCACCACTGTTGCCATACCGAGAGAGGAGAAGAGCAGGACCTGAGCATGCAGGGCCACAAGGCCCTGGAGACTTGTGCACTGCACAGAGGGGCAGGCGAGGGAGAACACAGCCCACCTTTCAGTGCCACTTCCCAGGCATCATCTGTACTAATGACAGGGCAGCTGTGTCCACCTCACAAGCAGGCTTAGCCTTGGGCACACAGAAGTTGGTGTTGTGCCAGCTTCAACCCTGCCTCAATTATAGAGCAGGTTCCAGCCCAGCTGAACAACACAACTATCATGCTGCTTCCCTCCCGTCACAGCTCCCTGCTCCTCCTGGGAGAGACCCAGAGGCAGGGCACTCCTCAGCACAGGCAGCCCCGAGCAACAGCAGCTCCCAGGGCCCATAAGGACTCACAAACCAAGCTCCATGTGTCAGCAACCAGTACATCCAGTAACTAATGAGGAAAGCAAACCAGAGCCATCAGGGAGACAATTAAGTTTGAATAAAACAAGCAATTCCCACCATGCTCTTTGTGGTCTCTCGTTAGGTGCAGGCAGGTTTAAGCAGAGCTGGAAAAAGCCTCAGCCTTGTTTGGAAGAAGCAAACAAACTACAAACTCTACAAGGGAGAGCTCATGTGTGTAAGTGGATTCAGGGTGTCCTGGTAAAGTGGGAGCATACATGTGTAAAAAGATAGAAAGGACAGTGGTGGGACTGCAGGTGGATGCAGTTGTGCACGGACAGGTCCACGGGCTGCTGTGCTCTGGGACAGCACATCATCCATGGGCAGAGGCAGGACAGCAGTGAAATACAGGTGGAGTAACACTGCAGGTGTGCAGCATGGATGCACATGAGGAGAACAGGGCTCTGCCACAGACAGTGTCAGTGCACAGGCACAGCTATCCACTCCAGAGCTGGAGTACCACCAGGCACAAGGCTGGCACCACCGTGCTGTATACCAGGACGTATGCAATTCTGTCAGCCAGGCATGTATTCTTACATTATGCACAAGGTAGGCACATGTAGGCACACAAAGTGACACTTGAGAGGAGCCACATGTCGGGCATCCTGGGCACAAACCTATGCTGGGGAAGCTGAACATCTCATCTCCTCAGTCTCTGGCTTCCCTTTGCACACTTGGCATCCCCTGAGGGACTTCCCCTTCTCCAGCCAGCTCCAGTCTCCCCTCAGTGCCTTCTCCCTTTGGAGCAAGTTTTAAATTCATCACTGTTTTAAAGAAAGCACTTAAAGAACAGAGCAGAACTGATAGTTAAATTAAACCTGCTGAGAGTGCCTGTTTAATTGAAAATGCCATCTGTAATTTAAATGTCAGAGCTGGGATGGTTATTAAAACCCTTCTTGATTACTGTGCCTCATTTCACAGTTTCAAAACAGACAAGAAAATCTGCAAATGGGCCATGTAACACAGCACCACCAGGCAATTAATAAGCACCACACACCAGTGGGGGCCAGGCCAGCTCAGTCCTGCCCCACAGCCATTGCTGCTCCTTGTCCCCATGGCAAGGCTGGCTCTTGTCTCTGCCCAGTGCCAAGTGCCAGGAGGGCAGAAGAACCTGTTTTCTCTCGGAGGCTGCTCAGCGGAGCAGTGGGGTAATGCACTCATCTCTCCCAGGCGCAGCAGGCAGCTCTCCATGTCCCTGCACTGGATCTCTCCAGCTGTGCTGCCTGCTCCCCACTCCTGCCCTCAGCAAACCCACTGGCATCCACAGGGTGCTGCCCTGTTGTCACCAGCCATCCACCCATGGCTTTCCTCCTGTGTGCAGTGCTCTCTTGCCCTGTACCTGGCTCTTACCAAGGTGAGGGGGAGAGGTGGCTGGTGGAGTGGGAGGAAAAGGGACAAGCTCATGGCCACATCAAGGTCAGAGAACACAGTGCCTTCTCCTGGTCCCAGCTAGGCTACCACCAGCTCTGATACAGAGGAGTGAAGAAAACAAATCAGCAGCTGCTGAAGTAGCAGCACCAAAGGCAGGTTTGCATTAAACAAGCACCATCCATCATTCCAAGACTACAGTTAATAAACCACGGGGCCTCAGTAAATTACAGCAGGAGCCAGAGAAGCGTGCAGGCCACTGTGAGCACATGCTGCAAGTCATCTCCTGCCCACTCCCCTCTTCTGGGGCAGGGGAACAGCCAGCACCCTCCACTGCTCACTGCCAGGGAGGAGACTTAGAGCAGCAGAGCTGGCTTCACAGCTGCCCAGACAAACCCACCACCAGTGCTGGGTACCACAGCACACCCACTTCCTCAGCCACTGGTCAGGCTGGGGGTGCCCCAGTGCCAGCAGCATCTGCATGCCACGTACACCTCCCTTTTCTGTATGGGTACCACGTGCAGTGGAGCAGCTTGTTAAGTTAATCAGTACTGTAGTGGGGGCACTGGGAGCACAACTAATTAGTCATTAATGATAATTATGAGAGTTGGAGGAGACTTTAATGAGTACCTGGCCACAGCACTATTGCCAGCTGCCTCTTTCCATCTCCTCTACTTGCTCACTTTACCATCTAGGTTTAGTCTGGAGTGGTGGTACAGGGTGAAATCCATCACTCCTCTAGCATCAGGAGCAGAAAGAGAACAGGGAGCAGACAAACCAGTGCCAAGAGCTACATTCCAGCTCTGGATTCCCTGCCCCAGCCTGCCACATCCAGCCGTGGCAGCACAGGCCAACAGTGCAGAAAAGCAGTGGATGAGGTTTTGCACAGAACTCCCCCCACCCCAAAACTTGGCCTCTTCCTGGTTGTTTTTTATTCCTTAGCTTTGCAATGCAAAGAACAAAACTAAATAATTGGGAAATTAGAAGATGCAACAAGAGATGAGCTAGGACAAAGGGGACTTAACACTGCTTCTCAGCTAACTCTATGAAGCTACCACATACAGGATTCACCTGCAAATACCTGGGCTGAGGATACAACTTTCCTCCTACTAGTTTGACAAGGAACAACTGCTGCTGTCTTCTGTGGCACACAGCAATTAATGAATCTGCAGGAAAATGGGCATGGGAGAAAAATGTTTTGCCCTTTCTCTGTGCATGTATTGACTTGTTGCTTTACAAAATATACCCCCTTGGTTTGGGTTTAAAAGGTCCTTTCCCTTTGGGTAGGCAGACTCCAGAGAGTTGTAGCCATAAAATCCCAGGTTTCTTTCTGCATTAGCTATTCCATGCAACATTAAATTAGGATAATTGTTAACACTCCAGAATAATTGTCTCCTCCTTTCTAAGAAGTTGAGTAGTAGCACACAAATGAAAGTAGATTCTATTAATTGGGGTGAGGACAGGAGTCTGTAAGTTTTCCTGACTTGGCTTAGAAATGTGAAAGGCTCATTTCCAGCTGTAATACTGAGCCTTCCCTTCCCTGACACCCAGTAACCCGAAGGAAATGCATTCTTCCACCCAGCAGCAGGAGGATTTGAGAGGCAAGTTTGACTCTTGAGTGTGACTGATTGCCCTGGCATCAGCCCAATGAAGCTCTTACAACCCTGATTAACTGTAATCACAGGCATGTCCCAGAGACATACCCTGGTGTTATTTTAAGATTCACTACTAACATTTGTTAAGTAGAAAAATGCTAAACCAAATACTCAAACCAGTAGTAAATGCTAGGGTTCTATAGTCAGAGAAATCACAGTAGAAGGAAGGAAACCAGAACTGCTTGCTCAGGGCTCCCCATGAGTCAGCACCAGAGCCAACAACACAAATCATACAAGTCAGCCACCTGAGAGCCTTACCAGAGCCAACACCTCCCCTACGAGAGAGCCAACTCATTCAGTGCCATCGTCTCCACAGCAGAGCTCAGAAGTACTCGCGGAGGAAAGAACGAGGGTCTGACTGACCAGGGGAACAGTCACAAACCCCAGCCCTCACTGCAAGCCCCTCTTACAGCAATCACCTAGCACTTTTGAGAGAAGCTAAGCTACTCAAGGAACAGTCCCTCTAATAATCCTAAAAATTACCCTAAGGATTTTTCCATTCTGCACCTGAGCATGTATTTACATGATGGATTCATTACACCTCGCTGAGTGAAGGATGGCACATTTTTAAGAACACTTATAAATATGTATTCACCTGATAGACTGGAGGAACTAATCTAGGTTTGAAAAGGTCCATAATTATGAATTTACAAGCGCTTTCCTAATTGTCCCTAAGGGATGGGGTAGGGATGGAAGAAAAGATGAGCATCTGGAGCTACAGGGGGATTGTACGCAACATTAAAGACTCTTTTGAACAGAGCAGCTCAGTAGAAACACCAGGGTCTTCAGAGAGTGTGGAAAGAGCAGCATTAATACAGGAATCAGGCCAATACTTTGGACATAGAGGTAGTCCACATGCTTACAACAGATTCAAATAAACCAACCCGAGTTTCCAAGACTATTGCCTCCCTTTCTCTCCCCCCAACATCTCTGAGCAATGCCACCTTCCCTTAGAAGAGACACTAACAAAACCACAGCCCAGCTCTCCTGCTAAGCAAGCCACATAATTATCAGTGCATTTCTTTACTTCTAGGTCTTTTCCTCCTAATTTGTTTTAATTAGAGATTCTGCTGCTGGCAGAGGATAGTAGACTGACAGCCCTGAGAGCAAGAAAAAAGCCATAGTTACACACAAAAGCATTGCAAGCTTGTCCCATCCTGCCCCTTTTCAAAGGGGAAGTGGGGTTTTGTCCCAGTAGTCTCAGCTCTGTGAACCCAAGGGGAGTTGTCCAGTTCTGCTCCCACTCCCTTCCAAGCACCACTCCCACAATTTCACCAGCAGCTCACCAAAGGCAGATCAAGCAGGTCAGTGCTGGAAAAAAGCTCCAGAGTTGTACAGCACGAGCAGCAAAAGGGACTTGCTCTTTCGGATCAGCAGCTGATCAGGCCATTCCTCTCCCCCTTTCCTTGAAGCACATCCATCTGTCTTCCTCTCTTGAGGTGGAAACCAGCCAGGAGGTGGGGAAACACCCTGGGTATGCAGCAGCTCTACCTCTTGGCATGCTCTGTGCTCCCTGCAGCGAGGTTGTTGGCCTGCACAGAAGAGCTGGACCCTCAGGATCAAGCATTTTGAAATGTCTGCAGAAATTACATTACCCTTCCTTTTGAGTCGTGCTTTATATTTGTGTGCCTCAGTCAAACGCAGATTTTCTTTCCTGCCAAATTTCCCCGAGATGCTGAAGTTTCTAATTAACCAGAAAGGTTTTTTATTCCTTACAACTCTCCAGTTATGAATAATGATACTAGCTCATAAGTGAAAATTGTCTTTCTATTTAAATTTTGTAATTTTGGGTGGGTAAATGGGGAAAAAAAGCAAGCATGAAGCAGTGGCCCTTGGGTCATTTGCAACTTATTAATTTCAAGCAGAGCTCTTAGCTGGCTTATTAACACTGAGTATACTACAGTGGAATTTAATGGCTAGGATATTAATTACTTTGCAGGCTTTCATATATAGAAAATGGTTTATTTTCACATTACAAAGCCATAGGAGCGAGGGGATCATTTCCCAGTGTCCGCTCTGGGCTGTGCTGGCTGTAGCAATAATCAGATGGGGGATGCTCTGAACCCCCAGCCTGGCACTGTGCCAAAGTAGGACATCCTGTGACAGTGAGTTACCTCTGACTGGCTCCTTTTCCCTAAATGAGGCAGCCTGGAAGAAACCCGCACTTCAGAACCCCTGGAAGAAGCTCTGCACTTCACAACTGAAGCTGGCACAGATATAAACCACACTTGGTCACGTCTATGGCAATGCCTTCTGCCCCTGCTGAGTGTCTCTCTGGAATCACCACGACAGGACACTGCAGACACACAAGCTATTTCAGTACAGACACAGGACAGAACTAAGCAGCTGCCTCCTACCTGCCCCAGGACACCAGTTGCCCACTGGGAATGAGCCCTCAGACACAGCCACTGCTGCATCCTTCAATCCCAGAGGGTCCTGGAGCTACAAGGTGCTTGTGTGGGTGAGCATGAACAGCCACAGGAGCAGCCACAGAGCACTTTTAAATGCCAACATACTTTGGATATTATCTACTCCCATCAGTTTTAACATAATTCACATGGGTCTTTCAGCAGTGCTTAGAGGAGCCACCCATCTCTGTCCCACATGCCACTGACTCATTAAGCTCCAATTCATGGCTGTCTATGCAGAACGCAGGTCAGGCAACCGACTGCAAATGGATGCAGATGAAATGCAACAGCACTTGACAGTCACTGCTCAGGGCTCGGCAATAATAGCAAAGCTATGATGTGGTTTGTCATGGTATTTTCACTGGAGGAAGGATTCCACCTGCTTTGGGAGTCAGTACAAGAACCACAGTAATTTGCATGTCTGTTAAAGCAGCCTGACCCCTTGCAAACCACTTGCATAGCTGCACTCGCTAGAAAAGCTACTCATCCTCCTACACAGGCAGTAAAAGAACTAATAAACAAAAGCAGAATTCCCCAACAATCTCAACAGAGAAACTGGACTAGAAGATAATTTATATACACAACCACTGGAAATACAATGCAGCAACTTATCACAAGTGGGGGTGTTCACAGGTACCCCCAAATCCAAGTACAGCTCACTTGTGTTTGGAGAGGTGCAGACAGGTCTGGGGACCAAGGTAAAGCCACATCCTCCTCCCCACAGCCTGCTGAGAATCAAGATGACGATTCTCTTGGTTTAATGAGGGGTCATTAATTCCTCGAGGCAGAGGTTTCCCAAGCAATGACAGCCCAAGGGTCAAAGTACTTTTTGCACACTGAAAACAATCAAAGCAAGACCACGTGGCTGAGTCTTCCCTGGTTTTAATGGCTGCGCACAAGGCATTTCAGGAGTCTCTTGTCTTGTGACAGCTAGAATTATGGGTGGTTCTACTAAACGGACCTTTTTATGGTGCAGATAGATGCTCTAATCTGTTTTAATGGCTTTTAACAGCAAAGCCTTTGACACATTCTCATTACAGTAATGTTTTAATGCAGAAAGCATTCATACGATTAGGATAAAGTCTTCAAGATCGCCTCTTTGTGGAGGTTTTTTTTTCATTTCAACACTGTTTTTCAACTCACACAGCAGGACCAGCTTTAAAAAGCTGCTTTGTACAGACCAAATTGGACCAATTCCATCCTTTAACAAAAAAACCTACTTCCTAGTTACTAGGTCAGCATGGCAGCTGGTGTAAACATGCATCGCCCTCCTCCACAATCCAGGCAAAGTCAGTGTCCTGCAGCCAAGCAGTGCCAGCTCAGGATATTATTCAGTTTCCACAGACAGCAAAATGTACAGCACTCTGACCAGCAGTTTGCTGCACATCCACTCTGCAGAGCCTCCAGCCAGCACAGGTAAGGTGGGGAAAGACAAATTTGACACTATCGCTGGTTGTTTTGAGTTGAAGCCTTTGGCATCAGAGCAGGCAGCTTGCTCTGCCTGTACAGCAGACCCCAGCACAGTCTCTATTTCATGGTGCAAGACTGAACAGCCAAACCAGAAGAGCTGTCTGTGCCAGCCCAGCCCAAGTCACACCTCTGAGCCCAGCCTCAAGGACGGCTCCATGGCATCCTCCTCTCTTTGCTCAGGGCCACCTGAGCTGGGTGAAGGAGCCAACAACTGCATCATTTCTTTTATGGAAACTCTGCAGCTGAGCAGCTGCTCCCCACCACTAGGCACAGAGCAAAGATCTTGCCATGAACAGCCCCATACTGCAAGAGATATAATTACATTTCTGGCTCTATTACTCTCTTCCTTCACCTATAAAACAGATCCAGTGAAGAGAAGCAGGCAACACCTCATTTAGAAAGGTTTGGAAGATGCTTTTATCTCACTGCCACAGCAAGCTAAAAATAACCCGAAGGAATAAAGTATCTTAAATAAACTCAGATTCTTAAATTTACCTTAAAAAAACCCCTGCACCCCAAACCCCAGCTTGCCACAGCACAAAGGAGGAGGCTGGGAAGTGTTTGTACTCTCCTGCAGCCTGGCCTGTGCAAGTGCTCCCAGGTCAGACCTCATGCCACTGGCTACCTCCTCCCTCAGCTAATGCAGAAATTAATCCGACCCGCAGCCTCAAAGCCCTGAATTAGCTTAGTTAGCAGAAGAAGATCCTTCACTGAGACAGAAAAAAAATTCTTTGAAGCCTCAGCTAGTCTGTGTTGTGTCCTAACACCATCTGCCTGCCCCAACCAAACACACACCCAGTGTCAGCAGCAGAGCTGAAATATAGCCCGTCCCGGGGGAGGTGTTCCAGCAGCCCTGCACAGGCAGGTCGGGAGCATTTCCCACTCCTTGTAGGAGGAACAGAAAGACAAGAGGTGCTCAGCAAGCATGGCTCGTGCTGCAGAGCAGGCAGTGATCCTGCTGCAGGCAGCAGAGGCTCATTAAGGGATGAAAACAGGCTGTCTCGCAGGGCAGATTTATTCTTAATGGGAAAAGCAAGGAAAACCCTTGCCTCCTCATTTCACACTGATGATGATGTGAATGAATTTTATATTGGTTTGAAGTAATATTTCAATGGGAGGCGACTGCCAGCAGAGGGGGTCATGGGTTTTCTGTTTGCCCTCCTGAGAAGAAAGGGCTCTGGTGAAAGGCAGAGAAGCTGGCAGGAACTTCTGCTCCCGGCCCAGGCAGCATCTCAGCTCCACTGGAGCAAGGAGAAACCTCTGTTCCCACAGCAGCCAAGGGAAGGGTGCACAGTGATGGTGTGGAGAGTGGGGTCTGGACAGAGCCTCACACAGGCAGCCCCAAATCAGGGGGAAATGCCACTGTGCTCACAGGCTGCACCCTCCATCATATGCAGCTTTCCTCAGAAGCAGTGAGAGCTCTTCACCCCACCCTTGGTGCACAGAAGCACTGCTGTTACTGGAGACTGGGGTCAAAGGGACCCATCTTTGTCCCAGCCTCCCCCTGGCAGGGCAGAGCATCCTGATCTGCAGGGTCTGTGCAGTTTGCTGCCAGAAAGCAGTTGTTACTGTGTTAATGAGCTGCTGACAAACATTATTAACTTTGCAGGGTGACAGTGGGACACAAGCACGGAGCCAGCAGCACATTTGCTGAAGCAGCAGCACTGTCCTGGTCTGGAGCCTCACTCTTCCCTTCCCCATCACTGCTCATCTCCCTGGTCCAGCAGCCACAAACACCAATGTCTGTGCAGGGATTTCCCTCCCAAACATTAGCTGATCAGAGGGCATCGCAGGAACAAGCCGAACAGGGTTCCCCAGGTTAATGGGAAATCTGTCACTTGAAATGTCACCAGTGATGTTGCAATGATTAAATCCCAGTCTGAAGTCCCCAGCCCATTTCTTATTGACTAAATCAAGTGCCTTGTATTGACAGGGCTTCTGTAAAACGTGCCAAGGCACAGAGAAATCGATTCACTATTAGACTAGCCAGGCCACGGAGGTAAATTTGAAAGGTTTCCTGACAAAAAACAAGAAGTCTGGTGTTTTTCCAGCCATAATCCAACCCTCTCCTTCACATCTTACTCCCACATCCAAAGGTGCCAGGGGTGCTATTGACTGATAGGCACTGAGGAGAGGAGATGGTGTTCAGCTCAGCTCCATCCCCACCCACTGTCCCCATTGCATTGCTGCTCAGCACATGCCATGGCTCTGCTCCCCACTGGCTCCAGCCAAGCACCTGCTGGGGCAAAAGAGGCAAAGACTCTTCCCAAGAAGCAGCCTCCATTGTGGAAGTCAGAGCTCAGCTTGAAGAAGGGACCAGGAAGGGAGAAGGCCACCGCAGCACCAGACACACAGACATACCAAAACTCAGACTTGTTGGTACTGGGGAAATCTGGCACTGCTGGAAAGCACTCTGTTGATAAAGAGGGCAGGAACTGAGACAAAACGAGCCAGCTCTACAGCTCAACAGCCTAAGCTGACCAAATACCCATTTTCCTTAGACACCTCATTTTTTTTAGTACTCAGCTGCAGGTAACCAATGGCACAATTACTGCATGCTCTAAGCCCCTGCATCTTCTACCAGCACTTACACATGTCCAAAGCCTTACTATTGCTATCTCTGTGCCACTCCTCATCTACTCTAGAAGTGAGATCATCCAATATTAAATGAGTACTTTTGGAGTGTGGGGCTGGACTAATGAGCCAGGCATTTCTCATGCTAAACTAAACCTATTGGGGGAAAAAGAGGGACAGCAACATCCCCAAGACAGGCTGCAAGAATATGGAGGTAAACAGCTATACAGCTGTGCAAAGTACCAAAGGGCAGTCCCATTCCCCCCCCTTTTTTTAAAGAAACAAACTACTGTTGTCCAGCATACTGTGATAGAAAAATCAATTCCTTTGCACCAAATTACCTCTATTTAAATGGATGTATTTTACGCTCATTGCCAAAGAAATGCATCTTCTATTGACAGTAAAGCAGGGCTCTTTGCTCCTTTTAAAAGGAAAGGAAGCTTTTTACAACATGTTACCAGCAGGGAAGATGTTGAGGGGCTCTATTTTCTACCTAGTGCTCTCAGTAATATGACTGCTTATGCAACTTCAAAAGGAACAGGAGTTTTTACAGTTAAGAGGTACAACGAGCTTTGCAACATCAAACAGCCACCCCAACCCACACAGAGCCTACTGAACTGAGCAAAGCTTGCTCCTTGCTTTCCCAACCTGTCCGGGAACACTGGGTCTTGGGGAAAAAGAGCCTAAAGCAAATGTTCACCTGCAGCACTGGCAGTGCTTCTGAGACCTGCATTCCCTGGTTATCAGAGGGACACCAGCTGCTACAGCTGTGTCAGTCATGGTTACACTCACCTTATGGGGGCAGAGTAAGAAGCTTAAGCCTCTAAATTTATCCAGCTCCCCTGGCAGCAGCCCTCTCATCCCCTTCACTGCTCTCCCAGTCACAGGAGGATGCAAGAGACACTGCTTGGCAGGGACACTGCCATACAACCTCTGAGCCAGTCTGAGGGATTGTTATTGGATCTCTGTACAATTAACTGCTTGTTAATGGGTGGAAGGAGCACTTGCAGGAATAACCTCTATTCGTCATCCCGTGCTCAGCTGAAGGCAGAGCCAGGAGTGCTCAGTGGGGCTCCAGAGCATTTCCTCTAGCAGGATCAAACCAGGCAGGACTTGAACTCCTACACCAAACACCTGCTGATGGTCTGACACCCCTCCACATCACACCCCAAAGAGCCAGGGTGCAGGGAGATGTGTGGGAGAGCCCGCTCAGTCCATTGCCTTTCTCAGCACAGCTACCCTGCTCCTGGACAAACTCTGCAATTCTCCCTCAGATCAGCCAGGCAGCAGAGAGGGGAGCAGAGGAGATACTGACCTTGAAAGGGGAGGACAAGGCCAAAATTTAACTGGACTCCTCCCCAGAGCCCATCCAGAGCATGAGAGAGACATGCAGATAATCCATTTCCTCAGGCAGGATGCATACCACTGTTCTTCCCAATTAATCTCCAATTAAACACTGACACAGAGGAACCAAAGAGCATAATTAAGAAAAATGCTAGGACACAAATTTGGTTAGGGCCAAGTCAAGAGTACTTAAGTATCCAGAAATAAACATGCCCGACATCCGGTTGGAAAATTACACTTCCCGAGCCATTGTTCACAAGAGTGAGTACTGAGTCCTTGGCCATCTCATTCCTCCCTGCACTGAGCAACTGCAAATCAGGCACATCCCTCCCCAGCAGCAAGGGAGGTTTCCTCCCCAGGGAGTGCACAGAAGCTTGACCCAGACTGCAGGCAAAGGGAGAACTCCCAAGGAACAGCATCAGAGTGAGTTTTAATAGCTTTTGCAATTGCTTGTAGTGCAGCCATGTCTGAAAGACCCTGTGTCAGCCCATGTTCCTCTCAGCACAAAGCGCTGTGCAAAGCAGGACTGAAAGATGCTTCTTGCAGTCAGATTGCCCAGGTGGCTCCCCCACCTCACAGCCTCAGCAGGTCTTGCTGATTTGATCAGACCTTGATCACCCGGGCTGAGAAAGGTGGGAAACACTGTGCCCAGGAACAGCATCTCAGAACAAAACCAAACAGGTCCACCCCTCCAGCTCTCGCCTGCCAGGGAAGTTCACTGGAAGCAGCAGGCAATAACTCAACACAGCAAATAGGAGCAATCTCATAGTGCTGATCTCAGGCTGGGCAAAGCAGAAAATCAATGAGGTGCTTTGGATTTGTGTCAGAGTCAGGGAAAGCATCAAAGGCAAACCCAGTAGATTTTTTGCTGTTTGCTGTCATCGAGCTGAGAGCATACTCAGCTTTATTCCACCAAGAAATGAGCCTGAAGATTGAAATCCCCCTTTGTATCCTCCGAATTCCTCCTCTTGCTCCTTCTAGTGCCTGCCAGTGTCTTTGGCCTTTTGTGAATTTCCTTAACAAGTCCTCTCTGCAGCACAGAAGAGCTGCTCTTCAGCTGGATAATAAAGGGGCAACGTGCAGGGCCCATGGGTCCCAGCAGCTCACAGGGCAGCTGAGAAACAGCACAGAGCACTCAATTGGCAGATAAAAAACTAATCCAGACAGAAAATTGGTTTTCCATAACATTTTGTGTTCTGCAAAAGGAAGGAGAAAGAGGCTGGATGGGGCTCAGATCGCACACGGCGATGTCGGTAGCCAGGCAAACACACAAGCACCACAACCTGTGTGCAAGGAGCTGATCCGTGAACTCTGGACCTACAGCAGACAGTGAGATCTATTCCAGGTGAGGAGGCACCACAGGCAACTGGGACCCTGCTAGCTGGAGCAGAGCACTGAGCTGTCTTCTCCAGCACCAACATAGGACAAAAACAAGAGCAAGAAAGAAAAGAGCAGCTAGAAATAGGCAACCTAAGGACCGGCCCTCCCCGAGGACCATTTCATCCAAACATCATTAAAACAAAAGGTTGATTTACACCCCAAAGTGTATTCTTCCCAACACTTTTATTTTACAGCCTTTGCTCTCAGGACTCCACACCCATGACCACACACCATAAGGGATGCTACGCACCTCTGAACTGCTGTGATATATTTCAGTAGCAAGCTGCACAGGGTAATTTGTCCTTTGACATCAACCCACGAGGCAAGGGAGTGAGGGAAGAGAAAAAGTATTTCCTTCTTGTCACAGTCAAATCAGCAACAGCAGCTGTGGGATTACACAGCCTGGTTCCCTTTCCTCCCCGAATACTGGGTCAGGTCCCTCGGTCCTGCAAGCGAACAGTTGAACCGTGGGCCTGACAATTAACATGCAAGACAGAGGAGAGAACCAGGGCTCATTTTCAACTTGTCAAGGCCCACAAAATAAATTACAGAATAAAATCCCAGAATGACAGAATAATGAGCAATTCATTTGAAATGTAAAATAAATAGGTAAATCTCCAGTGAGCTGGCAGAATAAATGGGATTCTGCTGACATTTGGTGATTAAATTAAACAGTAATGACCTCGTGAATAATGGGCTACAGGATTGAATTTAGAGGGCAATATTTTCTTAAATGGGGGGCAGGGGGACAACACATCCAGGAAGAGCCAAGCTACACTTTTTGCATTATTTTCAGTGCTCTACACAAACTCCCCACTTCTGGAAAGCTGCACAGCCCTGAGGACGCAGACCTCCTCCACAGAGGCTAACCAAAGCCCTGCTGCCCCCAAGAGCTTAGACAAGGCCTTCAGCAGCAAGAGGATCCCCAGCCCCACACACTGGTACTTCTGGACCAGGCACGGAGTGGCCGAGGGACAACCAAAGGGGATTCCTCCACTGAGCAGGCAGCTGGAGCACAGGCCCTACTACTCCCTTTAGGGTGGGGAAAAAAGACATTAAAAACAACAACAAAAAATAGTCATTGGGCCATGCAGCAGAGCATCCTTCCTGGCAGAGCTGCCTCCTGTGCTCAGACTTCAGCCTGCGTTGTGCCCCAGCCACCTCGCACACGTCCTCCTCTCCCATGTCAATCCACAGCGAATGCAGGGCCAGGTTTTCTAGCTTTCCCCTCCCTCTGCTGAGCTGCTGTATTATGTTGGTATTATTAAAAGATTATGTTATCAGGGCTTCCAGGGTAATGACAGCTGCTGTTTCTTGACCTGCAGTTCCGAGCTTGTTCTTTTACTTACCCGCTACAGAGCTGGCACTGACCCCTGCTGTGCTATGAGCTAAATCCACTGGTGTCCCAAGATGCCTTCCTCAACCTGCTGCTGGCCAGGCTCTTCTCTACAACGCAGGATCCCCGAGGATGTGGGGCCAATATTTCCCTTCCCAGCCAAAACCCTGGAGGCCTGGGGATGCCGTTTATTCAGGGAGTTCATTTGTTTGTTTGCTTTAACTGATCAAGGTGGATGTGAAAAGTGAAATTTCACCTTGGCTCAAGTCCAGACAGTCCTGGTTTGTATCAAAGAGAACAAAAGCAAACAGATACTTTGTTTCCAACCGTACTTAAGCGTTTCAGAAAAACCCAAATACTAAAACTTAAAATATTTATCTTCCTGCTTCACTTCACACTCCAGTCACCAACTTGGACTCAAAACTTTATTTCACAGTTCTGCTTGAAAAAGCTTTTCTCCAGCTGCTCACACTAGGCAAGGACAGCAAACAGAACTTGGGCACAGCAAAGCCACTGTCCCCTTCCTCTGTACAACCCCCCACCACTCACATCACCAGAGGTGGAGACACCAAAGGCAGAGGGAGCCCCAAACCCTGTGCTGTTTTTGTTGTGGCAGCCACCACCGGGCTCCAGGCTGTGCAGGGACACAGATGCCTCCTGCCCTGTGAAGGTCAGGCAAGCCAAGAGCAGCCCTGCTGTCCCACTGGAGAAGGGAGATGCGGCACAACCAAGACCAGGCTGCAAATCTACAGTCTTAGCAGTTATTTGTGCAGATATCTGCTATGAAATGAAGTCCTCCTTGACTTTATACAGCCTGCCTGGATCTGCATCTGAGTCCTGAGGCAATCTTACAGCTAAGGCTGTATTTCAGAAAGTGATAGCAAGACTCAGATATGCAATAGTGAGGGACAGAGCCCATTCCAAGGTGGGGACGGAGAATAATTAACTCATCAGGATAACATCCAGTGTGGTATTGCCATAGCAATGTTTCACTTAAGGTCTGCAGCACAAACCAGATGATTTGGTTAAGAGAACTGCGTTCTGCATTCGCAAAGGGAAAACTTGCTCATCTAATAACATCTTCCCCCCTGCAAATCAAAGCTAAGCAGAAGCGTTGCCACAGGCCAATAGATTGAGAGCTGGGAAATAAATCAAGATCTACAGAGATATAAAACCTAATAATTCTATTAAGACCAAGTTAAGACAATTAAATACTGGTGAGACATCAAAAAGCTAAGTAGCCTGGAGAAGTTGATTTTATAAATGAACCAATTCATTTAAATCTGCACCCTCATAAATCGCATTTCATTCCTGCTACACATCTCAAGCCCCAGACCTCCGAGTCATACAGCCCCCTGCCCTCCTAAGGGAGTCACCTGGGAGCACTGCTCCTCTCAATTACTCTGCACCTTGTATCAGTAAGAAGTGAACTGCACGTATGTGGCTATGGAAATTTGTAAAGGCACAGATAATTCACCATTTCCGATTCTCCTTCAAAAACACAAGGAATTTAAGTGTCAAAATACTTCACTGTCCTGTATTAGCATTCTCTGTGCATTCCTCTTCTTGACCTTACCCTCTCTGTGCCTCAAAGCTCCTATCTATAACCTAGGAAATTATATTACTCCACAGGGATGAGATGCAAAAGACAGATAATTAAGGCTGTAAGGGCTCTGGGACTTTGACATGGAAGATGCTATGCAGAGGCAAAGAATTGTCAGGAGAAATAAGAGTTTGATTAGAGCAAGCAGCAATCCTGGGGGCACAGATGCCCCACTTGCCCTAAACAGCAGCAGGGGGCTGATCCAGCCCTGGATAACAATCATTTAGATGGAGTTTACATACACACAGAAGAGGAAACTGGGCCTTGTGTCACACGGCTGGTGCATTTAGCAAGGCTCAGTGACAGTCCCTCCAGATCTACACCAGGCAGGCAGCATTTGTGAGGCTGACTGACCCCAGGATGTTTTCAGCTTTAATGTCCAGGTAACCCATCTCGTTTCATGGGGCAACAGGCACAGCTCTGCCCTGGCCACCTGCTTGGGATGTGTGGTTGAGGAGTTTCAACAGTCATCCCCTATGTACCCACCTAGCCTACCACCTCTGAACCTACCAGGAACTGGAGGGTAGCTGATCCAGTTCAGATCCAGACCATCACCACTGGTGCTGGCACTCGGGGAAGTGGCTGCAAGCACTCCTCCTCCTGCAACCCCAATGCCTTCAGAACAACCAGCAAAGGCATTAGCCCTCAACACCCTGATGCAGCAAAGGGCATTCCTCTGTCCTATCACACTCGGAGCAGAGCTGTCTCTAGCAGAAGAGAAAGTAACCTACAGGCTGTGTGCAGCACTAGGCAAAGAAGCTGAAGAGGATTTAACTACACAGCTCCGTACAAAGCAAAATCCCTGCAACGTACTTGTTGTAAAGCCTGAAACAGCCAGGCAGCTGATCCCCATGCACCTCCTGCTTGCCCTGGGTAATGCTAAAACCATTGCCTTGCAGGTGTCCCAGTAAAGCTATTCCAGGCTAAACCCCAGCTCCAGTGCACTGGAAAATAATTTAATAGAGAAAAAATCATATGGCTAAATCCCTGTACATCATCTCCTGATGCTTTTACTGGAAAGCCAGCAATTTTCTGCTGACCCAGCTTGTTCTAATTCACAACAGCTTGGGAGAATAGGACAAGTACCACAAATGAACAATGTGACATAACTCACCCTCTCCTAACCTTCCTCCCCTCCTCCACTTCCCTTCCACTGCTCTTTCTTCAGCCTCCTTCTCTCTGCCTGACTAGCCACATCCTCCTTCCCTCCTGCCTTTCTATGTCTGAAGGTTTATCTGCACAGCCTCGGGGATTAAGAGCCCTGACAAAGAACATCTCTCATCACGATGAGAAAAAGAAAACCTTTACCTAACCAGCAGAATGAAATATTTGGGCTTAGCTCTATACCTTTCTGGAAGGCAATTCCAGAGGCGAGGCTGGGGTTTCCCTGTGCATTCCTCCCAGAGTCCTCACTATCCTCCACCCCAGCAAAGTGCCTACAAGCCACAGCAAAGGGGTAGGTGATGAAAAATGCCCCAGGATTCCCAGCATGTGCTGGATTTGCTGGGGTTGCAGATCCCAGAGCTTTTAAGACAGCCATGGCCTTGGCAAGCACCCAACAGCAGGGACCCACACATCCCCAATGGTTAAGAGCAGGCAATGCTTTCAGAATCCTTCCTGCCAAAATGTCAGCAAATTCTGCATCGCTAGCAGTCCCGACAACAGATAATAACCCTAATGAAATAAAGAGGCTAATACATCTGAACCAACATCTAGTAAAAAAAAGGGAAATTTAATTGGAAATGTTGTCTGTAATTCAAATGTCAAAGGAGAAATCGTTCCTGTGCTTCCTGCCGTTCACAGCCATAAACCAGCAGTTGTGCTGGCTGAGGAGGGGCAAATGTCAAGGAGGCACTTGGTGTTACAGCTCCCTGCACTTGCTGATCCCTGCTCTGTGGAGTGCACAGGCTGCCCCAATCTTGTGCAAGTCTGTACTCCCAGATTTTTCCCAGATTTGTCGGCTGAAGCCGACAGCTTTCTCCACAGGGTGACAAGAGTGCTGCCAAGGATGAAACCAGGCTGGTAACTCTGAGCACTCCAGCTCCTGTGCCTGTCCATGTCTCACTCCCACCACACCACTGGGCACATTGCTCTAAGCACACAGTGTCACCCACAGCTCTTCTCTGCAGACCAAGCCTTAGTACAGGCAGAACAACCACACATTTCAAACCGTACGCAGTGCCACAACATCCACAGGAACTTTGCAAAACCTTTGCAAAACCTGACAGACCCCAGGAAGGATGCACACACACAGAGGGAGCCAGGCAGAAGCAGAGCCAGATCTGCAGGGACTCACACAGCAGCCGCCGTGCCAGCCAGCTCCAGCCAAGCCCCTGTCCCCAGGGACCGATGTTCTGCACTCACATGAACACGCTGGAGCCAGCACAGTTCAGGGCCAGGGCAGCTCCACTAACACAACCACATTCTGCTCCTTAGTGAAGGTAAATCAAAACACTAAGGTCCCCTTAAAGAAATGTCACATCCTGAGTGGTTTTTATTTACTTGCCTGTGAGCTATTGGTTGTTTAGACAGACATCCAGCTTCATTTGTTTACAGGGATACAACCGGAGGTGTATTTCTTTTGTAGTGATGTCTTAAGTTAAAGCTCTTATTTCTTGGATTTTCTCTTTTGTATAAAGACAGACGCTTGGCACATTAATACACAGACTGAATTCAATTTTGTGATCGCACAGAAGCACACTCCCCTTCCTCCCCTGCACCAACACTCACACACAGCAGCTGCAGTGACAGTGGAATAAAGGCCTTTTGTTCCCATAGATAAACTTTGCAAGGGGTTTATACACTGAGCCCCAACCCAGAAAGCACCCAAACCACACACCCAAGGGCATTGAAGGCCACATGGCATGGAGATGACTGCCAGTGGAAAGGTTGGCTGCAGGATTACCAAGGTCACAGCACTGCCTTTGTTTTTAAAAGTATTGACTTGCACTCATGCAAGTTGGCGAGGGCAACAGGACTGCATTGTGTGTTAAGAGTGAATAACTCTTCAAAACCCTGCTGAATATTATCATGATCGCATGTATTTCAACTTAGAAATGAGCTTAAATTGCACCACTTTGGAACAGCTCCCACCCAACCTACTGGAGACACATTTTGATTAAGCTGAAGGTTTAGGTGATTATTTTCAGGGTGGAAGGGATTTATTTTTTAGATTCAGTCCTAAAAAATTTGACTTCCATTTGGAACAAAATCATTTAAAATACATGTCTCTGTGTTTCCTGTGAAATTCTTCCCCACTTTTGACCTACTTGAATTTAAACACCTGGCTGGCTTTGCTCACATTCACCCTCACGCTGCCTGGAAAGCCTTGTGCTCTACTTGAAAACTTTTGCCAGGAAAGCTAAGTAGGTTACAGCCAAGGTATTTCATCTGCAGAGGTACAGGAGTGGATGTTCGAGGGGCCCCAGTACAGCAGCAAGAGGGACCACACACAGGTACAGCTGAGCCTACTCACAGTAACACTCAACATTTAGAGCAAACTCACATTCAGACTAGGAATGAAAAGTGACTCCTTTAAATCACATCTGGGGTCAGAGGGGATGGATGAAGATTTTTCTCCCTTTCAGGTCATTCTGACTGATAGCCAAGAGCCAGCACGGGGGAACCTGGCTCCAACCTGGCCTCTCCATACATTGAATTTTCACAATAACATACACTCATGCTCTAGCCTGACAACTACAGCACAGCACTGATTGAAGCCTTTGCCTCCTTCACCCCATAACGGAGCAACCCTTGATTCAGCAGCAAAGATGAGGTGCTCCAGCTCAGCTCATCAGACAGGAGGTCAGGCCCCAGGTCCTCCAGCAGCAGAGCTGTCAGCCAAGTGCCCATCAGAGAGCCATTCCTGTGCTCTGCTATTGTTCTCACCCGTATTCGTGTCTGTTCCTCTTGAAGCAGGATCAGACTCCAGCAGCAGCACGACAGCTCTACACCTCCCAGGGAGACCTTTCCTCTCCTCTCCTAGAAGAGGTCACCGTTAGCTCTTCCAGGGCTGCCAGCCAAGAGCACACCCCACACCACTGAAGGGAAAGGGCACATTGTTTACATGAAAGCCTGCCTCAACCTTATATTTCAAATGCTTTTGCTCACTTTCAAAAGGCTACAAAGTTTTTCCCCTTTGAAAGAGTGGCTGTTACAATAGGAGTGACCCCAGCTGACACCCAGCCAAATAAAGCAGGCTACGTGCTTAAAGGTCCATTCCCACCAGACCCCACTCAGCACAGCATGAGATCTCAGACTGGCTTTCCAGCAACACCCACCATAGCACCAGCCACAGGCCAACCTTGGCATTTGCACCAAAGCTCCTTACAGTGCCCAAGTCCTCTTCAGGAGCTGGACTTGGGCAAGAGAAGGGGTTTTCAGTAGGGTTCCCACCAGTCCTCTCCATGCACAAACTCCCCTGTCCTTCCCTGCTTCACCTCAGCACTACAAGGAAGGGCCTAAAGCATTTTGACTAGACAGAGCATTTGCAAAGCTCAAAGCATTATTATTATCCATAATGAAAGTGTCCTGTTCAGCCCACAAGGACATCCTCTCACATGCCTCTACCCAGTGGAAGTGTTTTTAGAGGTGTCTCTCACCTTACTTGACAAGGACCTTTTCAAAGCTGTTATTTACAGAATTCTCAATTAGCACATCATTCCCTTCCAAAGCCTTGCTGGAGCCTCCTGGAGCAAAGCAAAGCCCAGTCCAAACAGTGTACCAAGAGCTACCACAAACCACCTTTCCAGCTATTGTAATGCAGGTTTCCATCCTGCACATTCAGCAGAAACTGCGTTTGCTGTGAAGGTTACAGTTATTAAAATACATGGACACTGCCTGTTAAGAGCCCTGAAAGCTACAGCCTTGACAATCCAGATGCAGCCAGATTCTTATCTCTGCTACATCAGCATGGTGCTGGTGCCACCCTAAATTTTAGTGGAAAGCTTCCCAGGTTTGCCCTGGTGTAATGAAGATCAGCCCCTGGTTGTGAAGGGAGATGGAACAGATTCAGGTATTTTATTTATAAAGCCTCCCACTCTGCCTTCCTGCAAATCACAGATGCTGCCAAGCCACTGCACCCTGAAACCAGAATTAAAATACAATAAATTACCCTAAGAAAAAAGTGCTGAAACCTCAACCTCATAACATTTCCACAGATGAAGACAATTGAGTACAGCAGATTCAATCAGAAATAAAGAGAGAAAAGTGCAGAAGAATGATAGCACTCAGGAAAGCAAAGTGGCCTTTTTAAGGGCTACATTTGCACACAGCATGGTACGGCAGGACCGAGGAGCAGCCCTGCAGGTGGGACTGTCACCATGAGAAGCAGCAGTTTTTGGTTGGGGGGGAGGGGGGATAAGGGAGGGGAGCCTAAGCCTAGCTAGGGTCATTCCAGTGGTGGAAGCTTAGATACCCTCCAATAAAACAGGGCAGTTGCTTCACCACTGACTTCCCTGGGTGCAGGATGAGGCCACTCCGGGTCAGGGCTCTGGGCCAAGACTCCAGAGCAGCTCATTCCTGGCTCTCCCATCAATCCTCAGGACAGGCTCAAGACAGATGAAGGGCAGAAGCCTTCTCATGGCACCTCCTTATGGTGACAAATACCACACAACAGTATCTTGACAAATTAACAAAGCAGAGTGCGTCCAGCATCTCCCCACCCCTGCACAATGAGGTTGATTCCTCTGTCCCCAGCCAGTCACAACCACTTTGAGTGCAATCCTTCAAACCGACTGCATCCTTCCCCTTCACAAGGGCAGCGAGCGGCACAGGGGAGCCCTGATCTCAGCCAGGCCAGAGGCTTTTCTAGAGAAAGTAATAACATCATAATCACAAGGCATATTGCTTTAGCAGCAGGTAAAACCCCACATTAAACAATCTCTTGCAAATCTCACTTGCCCAGAACCACACCAGGGGAACACGAGTGCCCTTGAAAAGTCTGTGATCTACCTTACACTTAGATCACTCTGGGAGGCTATTCCTCACCCAAGATAAATAGCCCTCTGCTCAGCAGGGCATCAGAGTGTTTACAGATTATTTTTTTTCCTAAATAACATCTACTCCATAAAACAACAATTAGCTGCACTCTGAATTTATGAGTGTAATTTGCACTGCAGTTAAAGCATGAGCAGCCACGGCTTCCACGCAATAGTAATTGTTTGCATTGATGTGAAGGAGCCAGAACAAGGCACGGTGCTGGCTTTTTGGGGGGTTGCTGGAAAAAGGAGGGACTGTTGTCCTTTATAGGAGAAGGATTCTACCACCTTCACAGGGGCACAGGGCATACACTGGTACCATTATTGCCTGCAATGACGCAGTGACCACCCCAAAAACATTTGATTTATCTCCAGCACAGAGTGGTGGTTGTTGCAGGTTTTGGCCACCACATCAGACAGCTTGTGTTATATCAGCAAGAACCCAATGAGGCAACAAGGACCAAGCAAAGGTGGAAGCTAAACATTTCAGAGAAGCAATAGTAATTAAAAGAGTTCATGTGATTTAGAAGTGAGGGGAAAACATTAGGAGGGGTGTCTCCCCCAGCAAGCTACTTTCTTAAGTAAAAGTCACCCGAGTCTGATAAGAAATTATTAGCTTAGAAACTTAGATGTCATCAGGGGAAAGAGGTATTAAAAGAGATGAGCCTTGATGGAGTTAATGGTGTTCTCATATAGCCAGGATCCCTAATGAAAGTGAACTCATTTACATATCCAACCACTCAGCACTAGCCTGTGCCAACTAACCAGCAATCTCCTTCTGCAAGAGGTAAAAAGGGCAGAAGCATCGCGTTTCCTTTCTATTTTTTCCCTCTCTCCCATGGTCTCCCAGCCATCATAGCAGCAAGCTGCTCTGCCCGTGTCCCGACCCAGTGCAGATGACCACATGCTGCTCAGGACCAGCTCTGGGGGGCCAGCAGGTTGGCTGCAGCACTGGCAGATGAAAGAGGCAGTTTTAATGTTAGCCAGAGAGCTTGTGAAGCCAAGAGGCTGTTTCCAACAAGAAGGGAAAAAAGGCTTTCTAGTTCATAGCTGCCAGATATTTACCTTAATGTTAAATGACAATTGCTTGCACAACACTATTGCAGAAACTCCCTGGAGGCATTAATCAGAGGTTGTATCTCCCACTCTCACTAAACACAGAGAGAGACAGATACTTACAGGTAGCACTGCTGAGCAGGAGCTTTCATTCACAGCCTGCCAGCAACAAAAGCATCAAACTCCCATTTGGGTTGCTAAATTTGGAGCCTCAGTGCCTTTCAGGGTCTAGACCCAAAACCTTTCTGCAGGTTTCTGAAGATGATGACCAAGGCTCCAACCACTAGAGATCAGAGGGGTCTGTTATCAGACAAAGCCCTTCTGAAGCCAGGCACTCCCAGGTCCATCCTCCGGGTCCCTGCAAGCATGGTCTGTGCTGCAGCAGAAGGCCCTGTAGCTGCTGGAAGAAAATAGTGCTGCCAGATCAGTCCCATGACCAAAGGAGGGTTTCCAATGTAGGGAGGAAACAAGTCACTCTTCCCAGCCTCCATCTGCAGGGATAAATGATTGATCTGACTCTACTACAGCTGCCCAGGGCAGTGGGAGGGGTTTTTAATCCATTTTTTTGTTATTTTTTCCCCTTCAAAGTACCAAGAGAGCAAGGAGGCATGGGGAACAGCAGCATATGGGAGCTGAGGCTCTCCTCCCCAGCCCCCGCCACTCCTCCTGCCTGCCAGCAGGCTGCACCCGCAGAAACAGATGGTCCCTTCAGGTCACAGCTTCTCCAGACTCATAGCGTGCAGCCAAAGCCAAGGAGGCAGAAATAAATAGCATGCAATTTAATGGGAAAAAGGAATTTCAGGCAGAAGAGGACAAGCCCCATGTGGCCAGAGGAAACACCAACAAGTCACGGAGCAGTGCTACAGACAGCTGGCACCAACGTGCTGTTCTGCCAGGAGCTTCGGGGCTCCCTCAACGCCATGAGGATGGAATCATTGCTCCTTGCTTGTAACAGACTTCACCAGCAGCACTCAGCCTGCACTTACAGTCTTTGCGTGGGGCATAAGAATGCAGACTCACAGCACTCATGGCAATTACATCAGGAAGATCATGACTGCTGTGATGCCAAAGACCTCATCCTAATGTCTTTCCAGCCTTCTCCTCTTTTGTCACCCTCACATCCCTGCCCTGTTTTGGGTCTCTACCTCTAGCTGCTGCTCAACTCCACTATCACCCTCAGTCTGCTTCTCCTTTCATTTCCCATCCCTCATTCCACCTCCTCCCAAACTCCTCTCAAGATGTGCTGCTATATTTGCTTTCCTGCAAAACATATACAAAAAAAGTATATCCTACTGAGACGGGGCTTTAAACCCTTATTCCTTTCATTATGCACATCTTAAGGCATTATTCTTAAATGGTAGAAGCATGTCTACAGATTTATGTGCATCTTTAAGGTCTAATTTACATAAAAAAACAAGTGCAGAGCATTTCTTAGCCCCAGGGCACAGCAGATAAGAGAACACCTAATGAATTGAAAAATGTTTGGATAAAACTTATATAAACTCTTACATATGCTAATAAGATGAAAGACTATAATTACGGGTTGAATTGTGTACTGACACAAGTAGCTCCATACAATAAACAGCAGAATTTCAGTGTCCTTGAATCCAAAATAACATATTATGAGAAGATGCTTTCCCATAAATCTATCTCTGTAGGTTCTTTTCAACACCTCTGGAGCACAGGCAGTGCTAAAAGGATGCAATAACAACTTCTCAGTTGGTATAAATTTCATTTTTATAGGGATCACCCCCTATTTAAGGGCACCTTTCCACTTCCTAAAGAGTGTTGATAGAAGGTAATTATAAACCTTATCTCGCATGATTTGGATCATCAGCTGGCATTCATAGGAAAGCTACATCTTAATGAGGTGTGTATGTGTATGGAGGGGGATATTCTCACCAAGTCTTTTCATCCAACATAAATTTTTAATGCAAGAGGAATTTAATTTTGCCATACAAAGCTTGGAAGCAATAGAGTTTGTGTAAACAACCAGCCACAGGGAGACTGCACTCCACAAATACGTACTGCCAACAAAATCCATTTCCACAGCCGTTTAATTCATGAGTTACTGTCCATCGTGCTCAAAACAATCCTCCATGGCACTCAGCCTCCCTATCCGAGTAACAACATCCAGGGTGTTGCCAATCCAGCCGTAGTCTCTGTACAGCACTGTCCTGCCTCGACAGCCTCATGCTGTGAAACACACCTGCATGAAGCAGGGCTTGCAGAAAGCAGCACTACATCAACTGGGGGGGGAAGCCCTTTCTTCCCCGTTGTGACTTCAGGTGGACATCTCTCCCTGCCCCAGTTACTCCGCTGCAGGGTAGGGACAATAACTCCTCATCTCCCAGAGGAGGAATTCATTAGCGTTTCTTATGCCTCATGCATTAGGATGATGAGACACAAAAAGCCCAGACCATTAATTTATTAAGGCCAGTGCAAGCCTACAGAAATTTTAACCAAGCCAGTGGAGTTGCTCCAGACTTGCTCCAACCCAACACCACTTTGGACCACCTGGCAACTAACAGTTGACCAAACCGAGATGTCAATTGCTGACCTTCTGCTAGGACCTCAGGGCTCCCTGTGCAAATATACACGAGCCAGTCAGGCTGCCCTCTAACGTATTTACAACCTTTGCACACAGAACGAAATGACAGAAAAATAAAAATGAGGGAAAAGGAAGTCACGCAAAGATGGGGGCTGACAGCAGAGCGGTGTCTAGGCTGGAGACTGGCTCCCTGGTAGCAGCAATGAGAGCACTTCACACCCCTCCTCAGGTTGGTCTCACACACCACGCAATCATCACCCCATTTTTAATCAATTTGGGGACATATTGTTCCCTTACAGCTATAATTAAAACTCAGCTGAATATTTTTTCCCTGTACTATGAACTGCAAGGTTATTTAACAATCCCAAATCAATCGGCCACCTTAATGTACCACCTGGATTTAATGTGTACCAAAGAAAGTTATTATACAAGAAATATGCAAAGACTGCAGTGTTTCCCAGAGTCTTTGCTACCCTCTCCTCGCCACAGTGATGGAGACAGTCAGCACCTTTTTTGCAGATCAATACTGCACTTGAATGTGACCACCACTCCAATTATTGCCTCAATTACAGAGGCATGAGTTTGCTCCCTCACACCTACCCCTTTATTGAAAAAAACACCACACATATGCTGCCCATTGAAAAGATACCTGTGGGAAATCATTAACCCACTAATTGGAAATCAATTTAAAGTCCATTTGCCTAATGACATGAGCACTGGAAATTATCTATAAATTGTTAATTTATGAGAAAATGACATCAGAATTTTTGTTTTATTAATTGGCTTTTCCAGATGCAAGTTATTTCTAAAGCTTTATAATCCATGTCTCTTGGTGAGCAAACATTAAAACTCGCTTAATAAAATGCCTTTTATGCCAAGAAAAAGAGTAAAATGAGTAAACCCGCTCTTGTGAACACTTCAGTATGAGGGTTTATGCATTCATCCTAGCAATTAGAGATGGAGAAGTCACAGGGAGAGTGAAAAAAGGTCCTTTGAGTGTCTGTTCACGTTCTTGAACAAAATTGGTTCCAACCACATTTGCATTTTTCAGAGGCAAAATTCCTCTGAGTGTAGAAACCAACACCAGCCCAGGTCACCTCTCCCATCATCTTTGTGCCTCCTTGGCAAGGACTCAGCCAGGCACAGACTGAGCTAAGAACCTCACTTCTCAGCAAATATTTGAGTGACAGACTCGCTGGCCAAAGCATTAGCAGGAAATGATTGTCAGAGCCTGTGCCCAGGGACAAGGCTGTGATTTCTTTACTGATGTGGATGTAGTAGAGACTAACTTGTCCTAACAACTTCAGCACATCTAGTGCAGGAGTAGAGAGACCTTCTTCGGAATGTTTTCTTGTAATATCATGTACCCAGGTCCACAAAAGCTAAGTATCTGGTCAACTAACTTCTATTTCAGTCGTTCACTCCAGTTGGATCTGTATCCTCGATCTCACATGCAATACTCCAGGTCCTGAATTTCTCTCCTACCCCATGCAGCTGCTCGGGAATTGCTTGCACACCCATCCACAGCTGCCCACAGAAATCAAGCCCATGAAATTTCCCCACCCCATGGTAACAAAACAACATGACTGGAATTTTCAAACATTGATATCTACCAACAAAAACACAAGCATGAGAAATCAGTTTGATTGTCCCAAGCAGCAAATGCACCTGAGGAAACTGCTGCCTGCTTCTCGACAGTCACTG
Source organism: Aegotheles bennettii (assembly GCA_013398125.1). NCBI lineage: Eukaryota > Metazoa > Chordata > Aves > Caprimulgiformes > Aegothelidae > Aegotheles > Aegotheles bennettii. Next base: position 1,464,729 of record VZRW01000914.1, on the reverse strand, counting down.
GGCACAGATCTATTGCAGATGAATTTCTTTGTCCCAGCACTCACTTTTACTGAACAGTCAGAAATAAAATCTCCAAGTGCATCATGACCTTGACAGGAATAAAAAAAAGGAGCACAATTATTTCAGCTGCAGTCTGATGGGGTAAGCCTGCTCAACTCCCCCCTTTCTCTTCTTGATCTTTTTAGGATCTGATCCAAAAACCCCCAAAACAGCATGAAGACTCTCAGGAGTGTTTGTGTGCACATAAATGAAAGCTCCTCCATGCAGGGACCAACCACCCTTGCACTTGAGCAGCAGCCAGCACACACAGAAAGCTCTGGTTTTGCCAAAATAGAAAGCTGCAATCTCAAACCTTCCCTCTGCCATTAGTGCTCTATTTAAGTCTGTCTTTGAATCTGTCTGGATTACAAACCCACCCCCTGTCAGCAAACCTCCCTTCCCAGACAGCCCTCCCACTCAGCTCTGCTAAATAGATACTAAATATAAATATATACCAGGGAGAGCTTTTTGGGAAAAAGAGGACTGGGATTTTTTAAAAGCTTCCCCCTCCTTCATCTACTCCACAAACACACACACCAGAACAGAGCTACTTTGTTGTTTGCTTTCATGGTTCCCAACCGAGAGTTCATCTCTCCAGCACCACTCATTGCCACAGCTCCTGCTGCAAGAGCACAGTGCTGGGAATACCCTTCCTGGGATACACCAAGCTCCCCTGTTGCTCCCCTCCAGTGGGTCCCAGCAATGCCCAGCCAGGGCAGGTGATGGATGCAAGAAAGAAAAACTGCCAGATGAACACTGGCTCTATTCCCCGATCCCCTAGTGAAACCAATCCAGTCGGAAGAATTCCTGCCTGCTGATATGTTAATATTTTAAATGAGCTTTAATTGGTTTCCCAACACTACCCTTGTCACTCACACCCCCTGGGCCAGTCCTCATGGCTGTCAGCCCCTTTTGCTGCATCTGCACCACCACCCATAGAGCCCAAATAGGGCACACACTGGTTCCTACAGGGCTGTCGTTGCCCCACTTGTGCTCTGAATATATTTATTCTGGTGTGAAATTGCAGCATCACCTGTCCTGCCCATTTCACAGTTCCCATTTAAAAGAACACGCCCTTCAGGTGAGGGAGAGCAGACAAAAAAATCCAGCAGTCCTTGCACTGGCTGCTCTTAGAAACAGCACGAGGGGAAGAGTGTGTGGGTGAAGGTATGTGAAGATCAGTGAGTCACACACCATCTTTAGCCAGCCAGCACGCCTCTGCAGCTCTTGCAGAGCTCAGTCCAAGCCCACTGATATTTCTACAGCGACCGAGTTGTAGGCAATGTACCTTCACAGGGCTGAGCTTTGCTGCTGCAGCTGCTCAGAAGTAGAGGTGGCTGATCAGATTAGCTTACCTCCTTTCCAACGAACACAGTTCCTCCAATTTTGTGCTGGCATTAAATAAGCATCTCATTTGTTCCAGCTCTCTGCTCAGAGAGACTATGACTTACAGTCCTCTAGGCAAGTGACTTGAAGCAGCAGGATGATGTGCTTGGCCCTCAGGATGGCCTTGTCCCCCCAGTAACCATCATTTTCCTCCACGGCCCCTCGGAGAACCTTGTCCTCACTTTTCCCCCCCCCGCCTCCTTTCAAGCCATAAGCTCTCCCAATAACACAGCCCTGCTTCGGGCTGGATTAAAACAACACTGTGCAACCCATAACTGCTTTATAATCAGATGACAAGGCAACCTTACCAAGGACAAGACCTCTGCAGTGTTCCCAGGGAAGAGACCACTTGTCTTCAGTACTTGCTATACCCCATGTTTTTGCCCAGCACCTCCTCCCCCTGAATTCTCTCCACAAACCACCACATCCCTCCCAGCTCATCCCTCCTGGAGAGAAGGCAGCATAATCGATGGCCTGATGCAAAGGCTCTTGCAGTTAAGGCACCAGAGAACATCTACACTGTCTCTTCCCAGGTACAATGCGAGGCCTGCCTAGATCCCTGGGAACATCTTTGGCTTTATGTTTATTTTTCAGTGTGATCATCAAGCAAGACAGCAGAGAGACTCGTCACCATCCATTCCGAGCTTCATTGTTTAGTAATAAGATGTATTGCCCCCTTGCAGCAAAATAACACTCCAGCCAGAGCTCCCATTTGTTATGATCTGGCTGACTGGGACAGCTGTTTGTGTCAATGCTGTAAACACTCCATTTGGAGCAGAGACAGTGAGTTTTAAATGCTAATAAATGGGACTGCAGGCTGCCGAGCGCCGGCGAGGTTAGCGGCTGGTCACTGCCAGCCTTCCCCAGCCAGGCTCCTTGAGCAGCTCCAGCCCAGTGCTGCCAACCACCGACCCCTTCAACAACAGCCCAGGGAGCGTGGCTCTGCCTGCAGAGCCATCCCAGCTCCGTCCCACACAACTCGCTGCCCCAGCACCTGGTTAACCCAGTTGGGAGCTGCCCCAGCACAGCTCCCATTGCAGAGTTCCCTAAAAAGCAGCTGCAAGGCAGGCAGGGAGGGTTTGTTATCAGTGTGTGGAGTAAGGCAGATCCCTCAGCTCAGCAGGAACAGGGTCACAGCAGGAGCACTGGAGGAAAAACTTACTTGTCTCTATGTGTCAGGAGGCAGCTGAATCTGCTTTTCTATAGTTAGCTTTATTAGAAATGGCCTCAGCAGATCAGGCAGCAGAGAGAATGCTTTCTGGGAGCACCGGTGGACTTCTCTGGTAGCCGATGATGATAACCTGCAGAGGACAGAATTAATGCTTAGTTTGGTGTCTCTGACCTCAGTGCTTTCCAGGGTTAGAGGCATGCTCTTATCTCAGGTTTATTACCAGCTCCACAGACTGCTCAGCCCTCAAGCTCCAACACAGCAAAGGCCCAGCAAAACCGAGTCTGTGGGAGATGACAACCACATACTGGGGGGTCAGAGATGATCTGTCACCACAGCAGATGCCGAAACACACGCTGGGGCAGTTCAGAACATGCTTTCTCTCACCACATAAGCTCCACAGTGGCCAGTGTAAGCCAGGCCCCAAGGAGATAGCAGCCTTCCTTATTCCCAGCTAGCAGCAGAGCCCTAGGACAGGGCAGCAACAGCAGAGCCTCTGCAGAGCAGCCTGAGATGATACATGAGGGCCTTCTGGCAGCATCTATCAGTGGATTTCACTGAGGTCACAGCCTTACACATTAGCCAGAGATGTCACTTTCAGTTTTACATCAGGAAAAATAAAGCTTAAAGACACACACACAAAGCACTGGCAAGATTTCATGACTTATCATCACTGCCATTTCAGGCAATCACAACTGCCCGGGTTTACCCTTTGGCTCCCTTGTAGCAGCTCCTTTGAGAGAAACATGAATACCAGGGGCAGGGGACAGAGCTGCTGCTCATGCACCACCCAGTGCTAGTCAATAACACTTGCAGAAAAAACAAAAAGCAGGTCTAGCTTTCACAGAATTCAGTCAGACACCCAGACTGTTTCAGGTGTCTGCAAGGCAGCACTGTGTCACCATGCCAAAGGGCATAAATTGAGTCTCAAGACAGAACAGGTAATGGCAGCAAACACGACCAAAGCAGCAACTCACCACTACCTCCCCTTGAGCAGCCTTTCAGCTTAACAAAGAATTTCTCTTGCCAAAAACTTCCCCCTCTCCAAACAAACAGATGGGAAGAAAATCCCACAGGTGGCAGACCCTTCAGTGCCCTTGGGCTGCATCTCATTGAGGAAATTACCACAGGCCCAGGTGACACTCAAGGAGATGAACCAGCACTGCTCACCCTCTAGTGACAAAACTATATTGTCCACCAACAAACTCCTTGAAGCAAAGCAGGGCAGCTGTGGCAGGCAGCAGCAAACTCATCAAGCACTTGAAGGTCACCAAGGAACAGTTTGTGGCTCTTGTCACCCCCCCAACAAGCTGTTCTGAGAGGCAGCATTCAGTGCTGAGACAACAAAGTTAGGTCCAGACTCAGCCATTTGTGGGCAATTAGCTTGTGCACTTACTCCTTGATCAACTCACCTGCTTGTTTTCCAAACTCTTTTGCTAGTCTGCAAAAGGTTAAGGGAAGCCCAGGCTACCACATCTTAGGAAAGGCTCCTAGGAGCCCACACAAGCCAGCCAATGGGTTTGGGTTCAAATGGGTTCAAAATAGAACACCCAAGTCCCTGTAGCCTCTGTCCAACACAAGGCAGCCCTAGGAAGCTCGGTAGGAGAGGCCACCAGCTAGAGAGGATTAAAAGTCCTTGTGCAGACACACAACCTTCCCCTGCAGTCACCTTACACTTCTTTCTCAGCACCAAGAGATTCAATTGAAAAGGTCATTAAAGTTTAAGAAAAAAACCGAAAGACCCTCCACACCCTTTTAAAAGCTCACCCCGAGTTTGCCCTGCTCCAGGCTGTGAAGAGTCTCATCCCTCCTACATCCACCCTGTCTAGGCTCAGTCTGGCTGAAATAATCTCAGTCCACCTCATTTCCTGTGGGAACCCAACACACATCACCTGCAGTGCTCTGACAAGGTGCAGAGCTCTTTGGTGATGGGGAATGAGCCATCAGTGGCCACACCTGTAGCTCAGATGAGCCTAACCCAGAACATTAAAGTAAAGCAGTCATGAGGCAGCAAGAGCTGCTTGCTCTCTTGCCAAAGCCAGCTGAGCTGCCAGTGCTCTCAGTGCCACGTTTCAGCTCATCCCTTCAGCGACTGCATGTCCTCACACCCACCCTCAGTCTGGGGACTCCGAGACTGCCACATCTTCCCAGAGACATGACCCAGCCTCCCTGCCCATGTGCTATCAGATCAGCTACCCAGAGCAGCACCACAACCCTTCCCCTCAGACATATCCCCTCTTGGCTATTCCATGTGTAAGAGTTACCCATATCTCCCCACTGCCCTTATTCGGGTTGCTTCCCAACCTCCTTTTCCAGAAGCAGAACCTTTCCTGTTTAAGATGGAGGACATTCTTACTGTCTCCCTAAATCACAACCTATTTGTAATTTAATTCAACCTCCTCCACTTCCCATCACAAATGGTTGTTTACAGTGCTGTTTACCAGCTGCTGCCTTTCAGCCCAGCCACAGCTACACTTCACTGGCAGATTAATCCATCCTCCTACTGACACATGCACAACCCCATGCAGCAAAAGGGCTTCTCTGCTTCAAACCTAGGTTTGAAACCCAGATTCCTGGCAACCTTCCTCATGCCTGTCCAGTGCACTTGAAGACATATTCCTGTCCAGTCTCCTTCACTGCTCTTCTCCCTGCCAAAACACCAGTCAAGGTGCTACCAAAACCTTCCTACTGCTTGTTGCATGCAGCAGTATGGAATGTGGTTTGATGCTGAGCTCCTGGGGCAATAATCTTGCTCTAATTTGACAGGAAAGAAAACAAAAAGCAACAACAAATGGGCATCATGGGCCAAGATAAAACCATGGGCCAAGATGGGCTCAGATAAACACAATCCACAAACTTTCCAAGTTCCCACCGTTCTGGGCTCACTTCAGCTCCTGCACTGGCTTATGGCACAGGGCAGCCTGGCACCAGCCTCTCCAGCTCTTGCCCATCCCCATCCTCAGGCCTTGGGGAGGGCATAATAGCTGAATAAACAGCCAAGAGGCTGAAAAAAGTCCATCCCAGAGGCACAGCTCCCCACAGGTCTGCCAGAGCTCCGTTCGCTGCTTGAGGAGCCACCGAGAGGTGTCATCTGCGGGGTGACAAATTGCCGGGGAAGGGAAGGCAGTGAGTCATCCTCTTTGACTGACCTTGGTGTCACTCATCCGAGGGAGAAGGCAGCTCCCGAGCTCCTGCCGAACGCACAGAGCCCCGGCCCTGCTCAACGCCGGGAGCGCCCGCACAGGCACCTGCGACACCGAGGAGTGGAAACCAAGGGAAAAAACACCCCGGGAGATCCTGGTTCCCACTGGCATCGCTGAGTCAGACGCGTGTGAGGTCCGACAGCTCCCAGATTCGCTGCTAAGCGGGGAGGGGGCACGGGGCCGCCGCCTGAGTCCCCCTCACGGACCGCCCCGAGAGAGAACAGAGCCC
>VZRW01000914.1:1418010-1458632 GCA_013398125.1 Aegotheles bennettii | reverse complement strand
ACCCCCCGGGCCCCGCCGCCTTTTCGCAGCTTCCCGCCCAAAATGCGGCACCGCCAGCCCGGCCCCGCCGGTGGGGAACCGGGGGGGGTTCGCTTCCCTCTCCCCGGCTCCCCAGGGCGTCTCCGGGCGGAGGCAGGGGCGGAGGCGAAGCCCCAAGGGCAGCCCTGACACACGGATTGCCAGGGGGAAGGCGGCTTTCCCCTTCCACAGCCACAGAACCGGGGCTCGGGGTTGTTTTCGGGAGCCTGGGGGGAGAAACGCTGGTGGAGGTGATGGAGAGCTCGCTGTGCCACAGCCTGACAGAGCAGGGCGGGTTTGCTGTGTGTGGTGAAGACTTCCCAGCATCACTCACCTGGAAGGTCTGGGAGCACGGCCCAGCGGTGTCAGCACAGGGGCTGCAGGCTCCCACAGACAGGGACACGGTTCCTCCCCACCTCTGCCAGCTTGAAACCAACAGCGAGCAGCTGTCACCCTGTGCAATCCATCCTCTGAGCTCTCTTACCTGTCCCAAACCCTTCCCCAGCCCAGCAGCTTTTTTCTGAAGGAAACCCCACCTGTGCCTGCAGCTGCCCTACCCCAGGGCACCCCTTGCCACGTCTGGCAGCCCTGGGCACTCACCCCTGCCTGGCAGTCCCGGTTCCGCACACTCAGACAGGACATGTCCCCTGGGTGTTCTGCAGCCCACACACAGCTCCCTGCCAGCGGGCAAGGCAGTGCCCCTCATGCCTGCTCTTGGGACAAGGGGCTGAATTCTCAGCCAAAACCAACCCCCTTTCAGTCCCACTTGACAATTTCCCAGCAGCAGGCTTGAGTGTAAACACTCCCCTACCTGCCATCCCCACCTTCCACATCCCTCCTTCTTTTGCATTTGTCAGGCTATGGCCCTGAGCCTTCCTGGTGCTTATTACAACAGCGGTTCCACCAGTAACTTTGGCCTCAGCTGTAGAAGTGATGCTTGAAAACACAGGAGGTTGTGCTGCTCCATGCTCTCAGTGCCATCCTTCCCAGCAGCATCACCAGTGGATGCAGCGTGAGCCCACCCAAATGAGAGGGTGTGGGTAGCAAACTGCACTCAGCACAGCTGCAGGGATAGGTAAACACCCATGTTCTCCTCCCATCCTGCTGCTGGCTTCTTCAGCGTGGTCCTGCGAGGTGCAGAGTAGCACTGCACTGCTGCAGCACAGGACACAGAGACAAAACCTTGAGCAGAAGTTCATGCCAGGCATTGTGCATCGTGAGAAACTGCAGTGTCGCAGGAGCAGGTGGATTAATCCCCTTCTTGCAATGTTCGTGCTCTGTAAGTAGCACAGTCTGGAGTTGAGGAGGCCTCCACAAAACTTGGATAAAGCTCCCACTCGAGCCAGCCCTCTTGCAGACCTGCATGGGATGCTGAGCTGGCTTTTCCAGAGTGTAAGCTTTTCTGGATGTGGTCACTTGGTTTTGAGGGGCCTGATTTCAGCAGAAGGAACAATCCTGTGCACATTGTGAACCCGTGCTGTGGTCTCAGCGTTACTTACACACACAATACATGAGAGGTCAGTGCCACTCCAGCCAGCATTACACTTACATCAACAGGGATGACTGAAGGATCCAAAGGTGCGAATCTCAAAATTTTTTATTTACAACAGTCTCCAAAAATCAAGGAACACTGAAAATAGTGAGGGTAGGAGACAACTTACAAAAGTAACACGCGTAGGTTACATCAGGAATTGTGCTACGTCACTCTGAGAACCGACACTCTAAGGTCTGCACACAACGTGGTGAAACGGCAGCACCCTCCCTCCTCAGGGTGCTCACACCTCTTCTCCCCTTGGCTCCCTACCAATAGTTCTCTTCTGCTTCCCTCTGTAAACATTTCAGCTCATCTGCTTGTTGCTCCACCTCTGGTCCTGGCCGTCACCCTCCTGCATCCTCCAGCAACTGCTCAAAGGAGGAGCAGAGAAAGCCAAACAACTGCATCCTCATCATGGAGACAGGCCTTGGGAGACTCAGCTCTGGGATCCTGGGTACTGAGCCAGGGCACAGCAGTTAACAGAAGCCTTTGAAAAAGCATAACCTGTGAACTATGGCTTGCGTGCTGACTGGGGTGAGGAGCCATTCCAGAAGTAACAACCAAGAGACTTGAGTTTGTCCTGCCTGGCTGCAAATCAATCGGCATAGCTTCCTTGGTGTACAGCGTGGGAGGATTTATACATGTCACAGGATTAAATAAAAAGCCTTTTATAACCTTCCAGGAGGGCAGGCTGCTCCGGTAAGAAAATTCAGTGCAGGACAAGCTGAAAGAGTTAGATGCCATGACATAAAGCAACATCTCAGTTTGCTCCCAGCAGAGGCAAAGCCAGGGGACTCTGGAGACCATTGTATCCAGACTGCTGCATCAGTAATCCCAGTAACTCTGTAATCATGCCACACAGCCTTCTCCCTGGGGATATTTCCCAGACTGACTTTGCTCTAATATAGCTTCAGATCTAGCAGGGATTGAGAAATACAGCCCAGCTCAGCCACTGATCCCCTTTCAGCATCTGCAGCCTGTGAAGCTGCTGAGGTCAGTTGCCAAACCTGACGCCTCAGTTGCCTGTACAGACCCTGCGTGAACCCAGCACCTCAAGAGGCACCACAATATAAGAATACAAACAGAGCAAGGAGGCCTGGATCTACTCCTTCCTCTGCCGCTGATCTTTGCAAATCACATCAACTCTTCCTCCTCACTCCAAAGCTGATTTTGACAGGGCTGTTGTGAGTAGAGCCTCTCTCCCCGAGTGTCCACAGCCATGGGGAGCCTTAAACTTACTCAGCAGCTCCACTGAAGGTGAGGAGCAGCACCAGCTCTGTGCATACATCAGTGCTTCAACACTGGGGAGCAGTGCCCTTCTGCAACTGCCCCAGGGCGACGGGAGGGAAGCTTCTGGTCAGGACAGGACCTACTCTGTTTTGTAGGAGACTGCAGTTTCAGAATGACCCCCATCCTGAAACATTAACATCAACTTTGCAGAATTTAACCCTCGAAGCAGGATTTACTAGAAATAAAGGAGTGGGCAGTTAGCACACTGAAATGGAATATTTCTGTTATATCTGACAGCTCATGTACATTTCCCTTTAATTGCAGCAAGATTGTTTTGAAATAGGAAATTGGAGCATTCTCTTCCACATAAGGCTGGTCTGCTGTGTTCTGCTGTTTAAAAACACCAAAACTGACAGCTTCATATGAAGCATTTTACCTCCCTAGCTTCCTCTGCCTGAGAAATTCTCCCTGAGCCAATCTCCAGCCATTTGTAGTCCAGACTCCGTGAGCACCCTGGGCATGAGCAGCTACCATGGAGAAGGCTGAACCTTGCTCAGCGAGACAACAGGGCCCAAGAGATGGTTTGAGAAACAGAAGAGTAGTCATCAGAGAAAGAAGATATACAGAGATGTGGGAGGAATTATTTTAGGGCTAGCATCTGCTCCCGGAACAATGCCAGACAGGTGAGGCCTTGCTTTTTATTGCTATGAGCATCTGCCTCGGAGCACCAATTCCCAGCAGGGCTGTCAGCCCCACCTTCGCATTTGCTCAGATAAAGCCATCCATTTTCTTACCTCTATAATTTTATGATTATTTTCTAATGCCAAGGAGGACGCTGCCTACGTGGAGATGGATGTACGCATCTGGTACTGAGTTATTGTCTCCACACATGCTTGGGGAGATCAAGATGCTGTAAACATTTCGGGGAAGGCTGGGCCCTGCCTCTAAGCCTCTTTCACTCCACAGCACATGGAAAAAGCACTGGCCACTCTGACCACAGAGCTGTGCAGGATGAAATGGTGATGGGGCAAATATCTAGTTAGATCTTAAGACAAGTGTCATGACTATGTTTAATCAAGTTTTCAGCTTAACCACCATCCACTGAGTCCTTGAAGTGAAAAGCATCATCTAAGATCATCTCCTGGCTCTTCTGCCATCCTACTATGATCTAGAGTAATTCCTCCTCCTCTTCTTGCCTCAGCTTCCTTGCTGAAGGGGCACAATCTCCTCACTATGCAGTGTCAGCACACTGCCCTGTACACTCCCTGCCACTTAGGAGTGCGCAGGACACCACTAATAATTAAAATTGGAGAACAGACATAGGAAAAAGCATGGCTTAACGATCAGTGTGGGGGCTGAACTGTGCACAGCAGCCAGCAAAGCAGCACAGCTTAAGAACAGTCAAAAATCCTTTCCAGAACCATTCATGGGCACAGTGTTCATTATAAAGGAACTGGTGCAGATCAGAGGCAGGTGCCAAAGAACACTGAACACTTTGCAGAAAGGGATAACTCAGCTGCACCATGGGATGGCAAGGAAGAAACCAGGTCTGTTCTACTCATACTCTCACCATGCTCACTCCCTGCAGCAGGATTGCTCTGGATTTCCCCTGGCATCAACGAGAGTCCTGTCTTGGCACTCCTCTCTCCAGCTGACACCTTGGGGGACCTACTTTAGGAACAAACATTTAATCCAGTTTCACAGGGATGACATGATGTGAAGGTGTAGGATTGGCAGGGATTGGAGTGGGGATACACTGAGCCAAGCAGAAGCAGCTGCTGGTCTGTCTCAGCAGCACAGTCCCCAGAACTTGGCTGGCAACAGGGATAGGCTTCCTTGAATTTCCATTTTAAAAAGGGGGTCAATCCAGACAGAGAACACAAAGCCACCAGGGACATGGTATCTGCAAACAAATGGAGTTGGGCTGCTTTCTGGCCACCCCTCTCTACTGGCATCCCTGTAAACAATGTTTAATGCATCTCCCAGTGGGCCCAACACCTCCCCTTCTGCTGAGGACCAGATGTGCTGCATAGCAATGCACACACTTAGCTATTTCAATTTTAAAAATATGATAGAGTCAGTGATGCTTAAAATGTACTTGTTAATGGCACCAGTTTGCAATTCTGTTTTACTTTAGTATAAACCATCTGCTCTGAGCAAGCAGTAGCCACAGGCTGAGCTCTGCTGCCCTCATGTCTCCACGATGGAGGGCATCTCTAAGCTGCCACAGAGGATGCACCACTGTTGATTCATGCATGTCACCAGGCATGGGCTCTATCTGGCCCCAGTAATTAGCTCATCCCCAGGCTAAGAGCTGACTGTCATGACCAGAAGGCTCTGCAGGGACCTCAAGGCTGCCTGCTTTTGCTTCACCATGAAGCGCAGAGGCAGTGACTGGTGAGGTGGGACTGGTCATCAGTACTGCCTTGGCCTCACTACTGTGATGAGGGAGAGGAGGGCAGGGCTGCCAGGGGCACTGACTGCATTCCTGATGGCTGCTCACAGACCCAAGAGATCCCAGAAAAAAGGGGAAAGCCATGTGTCCTAATGCCACCCATGAATGATGAAAGCAGGTCACTGCAGGTGGTGCCACCCAACATCTCTAGCTTAGATCCCACAACACCACCCATAAGAGCTCCTGTGCAGTGAGTTCACTGCCAGTCTAGCTTGGGCACAGGGCATGGCAAAGGGGTGCAGAAAGTGCTGTTTCCCAGGCCTGTCCAACAGGTCACTGCTGTTTCTGAAGGCTCAGGTAGTGAGGCACAGGCTTGGCATGGGGGTAGGACATCACCTCAAGAGCCATCGTTGCGATGCTGGCCAAGGGGAGAGGAGGGACAGAGGGAAAAGTTTTCAAAGGGAGCAGACAGCCTTCCCAGCTTCTCCCCTTTTACCTTTGTGGTTCCAGAAAGCTCTGTTCATTAACGAAAAAAATAAAAAAAGAAAAAGGAAAAAGAAAGAAAAAGAAAAGCAGAAATAAAATTGAGAGAAGGAGACCTCCTCTCCTCCTACTCATGGGCTGAGGTATTCCCTGGGCAGCCCTCACTGTCCGTCATCCATCTATCACTACTGAAATAAATACAAGTTCAGAGCAAAACCCATTAGAAAATAAAGTGCATCTGGAGTTGAAAAACTTCTGGAAAAAGGGGATTTTTTTCCTCTTCTTTTTTCTTACAAAAAATATCTTTTAAAAAAAAGAAAAAAAGAAAGGGAGCAAGAGGACAGAGCATGTGGCTCTTGGCATAGGGTCTACAGGGCTGTCCCATTAGGCAGAGGGATCTTAAATCCACTCTTCATCAGGGCAAGGCAGATGCATAGACCCAGCAGGCCAGCAAGAAGCACCCCCACCACAGCCTTGAGGCAGGAAGTCCTGCTGCGGATGAAGGTGCCGGGCCCCATGATGCTCAGCAGGGCTGTGCTCACAGTTAACGTGTACAGGATGGAGACTCCTGTGTTGAGGGCTACGATCTTCCCAAACTTGGCAAAGGGGGCAATGATGCAGAAGAAGAGTGGGACGGTGGCTATCACTGTGGTGACAGCACTGGAGACAATCGCCACACCCACGTGCCGGACCGCTTCGATCGTCCTCCACTGGCGGCACGCTGTGGGGTCCTGGCAGAAGGGACAGCAGTGTTAAGGGGGAGTGAGGACAAGGACATGGGGCTGCACTATATTTTAGCTTTTGAAAGGACAGCTTAGCTCATGGCATCCTGGCCCAGGACAGAGATGCTGTGTGAGGGCAGATCAGACAGTTCACGCTGGGCAACCAGCCATGAGGTTAAAACCCAGTAGAGGCAAAGTCTGCTGGATTTTGTACCTCCTTTCAGCCACAGACTGACTGCTGTGCCTACACAACAGAGGCACTGCATGCCTGCACTATACCTGGGATCAGAGATTCCCCAAGCTTTTGTGCTATCCCTCTTCCCAAAGAGGGAAATATTAACAAGACTGGAGAAGACTTGGAGGTCCCACACAGCACAGCAATCTGCCGAGGTTACAGAACAAGTGTAGGGCCATTCCAGCACAGATTGTCTTCACTGGGGCATGAAAGGGCGTTGCTTTGGACACAGCTGTGGCCAGTAAGAAAGGGACAACCATGTGGGTTGGACCCTCAGCTGGGTTTACTGTCCTCAAGCACACAAGCTCACAGCAGTCTCTGACCAGTCAGACGGACAAGCAGCAAGCATCCCAGGCATGCTGTGAAGGTGGAAAGACACATCCCCCCTTGCCCATCATGCCTTGGCCCTGCATCACAGCCAAGCAGCACAGAAGGCATGAGATGAATGGAAAAGAGCTTACCTCTGCCTGGTGTAGGGGCAGGTTCTCCCCTGCCAGCAGGTAGCCCTCCACCAAGTGCACGCAGTAATCGACAGAAGAGCCAACGAGGATAGAGAGGGAAATGGCTTCCACAGCTCCCATTTCCCAGCCAGACCAGTACATGATGGTCACCACCAAGCAGACCACCCCTGTGTGGATAAGGTCATGTCAGGCAAATTTAAAGGACAGCTGCCCAGGACTACTGATGCAAATCCATCCCTGGGGAGTCTGGGATCATACCCCTGCAGGTCTGTGTGTAACCAGTCTGAACCTTGTACATACACCCTCCTGCCCACAGAGGCAAACACTTCCCTCACCTTCCACTGGCCACAGGGACCATTCAGTCAGGCAATCAGACCTGCTGGGGCCAGTGCAGCACCCAGTTAAATATTAGGCAAACTGACAGCCTGATGCCCATCTAGACTAACACTTGCTAAATGAACCCAAGCCCAGGCAAGTGTGCACATCTGCACACATGCACTACAGGAGAGAGACTTTAGTTTTGCTCGCTGGAGTTACACACAGGCTGAGCACATGCACAGGTTTGTCTTACAGGCAAGAGTGATGTTTGTTTGTGAGTCATGTGTGGGAGACTAAGTGGTTTTAAAATGATAGATTTGGTTTTTAAACTGAGAAGTTTAGCAACACACTTTAGTCCACAATATCGTCAAATCACCAGCCAGGGAGAGGGAGCCATTTACAAATTTGCTTCAAATATTAACAAAACCACTAAAATATTCAGCTTTTAAAATCTCCCACTGCTTGGAAACAGCAGCCACGGTGCAGATCTTTGGGAAGTAGTGCAATTGTTATTCAGAGCATGTGGGACTTAATCACATTATTATACATAACAGGCAGGGATGGCATTTGTGTAGCTAAAACCCTTATTTAAACAAATAGAAGGGATTGTGTAGATAAAACACACTGGGAATTAGACACACAGATCTACTTTCCCAATGAGGTTCCTGTGCATTTGTTTAGAGTTCCTCTCATTCACCTAGGTGTATCAGGACTGGCTCCTGGAAAGCCAAAAGGCTTTACACAGAGTAAGAACAATTCAGTTCAAATCACCAGAGACTCAGCAATGCCACAACCCACCGACTTCAGACAAAGGGAAAGCTTGACACATTGGAATTGGTATTTTTACCTAAAATGCTGAGCAGCACTGGCAGCAGGAGGAAGATGTGGGTGGTAAACACTGCCACTGCAGCCACACAAATGACCAGTGAGAGGACGAGACCGTACAGGGCACTCTGCACTCCTGGAAGAAAAAAAGACAGCTAATTTAATGAAGATGACAGCTGGGATGAGAAAGGCACTGTGTCCCTGCTGGCAGCAAAGCAGGCAGACACTTACACTGGGAGAGATGGTTAAGGGAGTATGAACATGAAAAGTGGGTGATCAACTTCTTTTCTCTCACATTACATGGCAGAGGCTCTTCCCTTCTCTATTGCCCTGGGCCCTGCCTAGGACTGACAGTGTGTGCTGTGTGGGGCAGAAACAGACTTCAGGAGTTTCCACAGCAATGGTAAGGGACTGAAGATGCAACACATGCCCATCAGATGGGGCAGTGTGCCATGGAGATCTATCAGAGAGCGTGGGCTCCTCAGGAAAAGAAACATGGCAGTCACTTGCCTATGATCTCCATAAAGATCTGCTTCCAGTGCTCACAGGTCTGGAAACCATGCCGGAGAGCAGAGCCCTCTGGGAAGAGCTGGAGTTGCTGCTGCAGGAACGTCTCCCACTTCAGGTAGTCAGCATAAGTCTGGAAGGAAGATTTCCCTTTGTAGGTTGTCTGTAAGAAGATGAACATGTTATTGTTGTGTCCTGCTCTTTGGGACAGGGCATGCATGGGAAGGGAAGAGGTGGAACAAGCCAGCTGGAGTTGGAATACCAGAGAGAACTGGCAGTGGCAGATGGACATATCTGCCACCAGCTCTTTGCCTGAGCTCTCATGGTAAGAGCAAATTGTGGCATGAGCAGCCACTTCTAGCAACTTTTGAGTGCAGGCATCTGTCTGCAACCAGGCACAAACAGCAGCAAACACTAAATTGTGGCTGCAAATGGCAGTGGCCAGTGCAGAAAGAGCAGAGCTAACCCCCCCCAAATCATGCCATGTGCTCACCGATTCAAAGGCCATGGAGATCCACTGCACCTTCCCATCCTTCACCCCCACTGCCCCATGAGAGAGCTGTCCAGGCAGCAGGTTTGGCTCAGGGATGTTCTTGCACTCAGGGTGCAACATCTGCAGAAAGGAGGAGATGCTGTATCCTGGAGAGAAAGAAAGAGCAAGGGATGGAGGGAAAGGAATCACACAGGAGCAAAGGGGGGTGGGGGAACCCAACCAAAAAAAAACCCTGAGAAAGTTACAGGCCCCATTTGTCAGCAGCTGCTTCCCTGTGTAACTGACTTGCCCAAGCCCTTGATGTCTCAGCACCAGAGCCCTCAGCTGCTGCTAGTTTGAGAGGGCACTCTGTGCCATCAGCACTGGACAGGACAATACCACCAGCAAGTACTGAGTCACATCAGCATAGGAGCTGCCTGCCTGGCCTGGCTGGGATTTCCTCCAGGCATGAGATTGGCTTTTGGCCTGAAGCCAACATATACTTCCTAGACTCAGCTCCACAACCTTGTAGCCTCCAAAGTCGGAAACCAGAGTTACTGGTTAGGTATGTGAAGCTACAGGGGTAATGAGTAGCCTCATCACACCAAGATCAGGTGTGATTTGCTGGTTATTCAGGAGCTACCAAGATATTAACTTGTCCAAAAGATTGTAAGTGTATCACCAGCAATAGCCATGACTGGAAAGAACCAATATAATCCTGTTCTTATCTTCACTGGATTAAATCCCAAAGAATATGCCCACTGTCTTTGGAGTTAGAGACCATCTCTCTTTCTCTTCTCACAGAAAGCATGTCCCGGGGCATATTCTACAAGGGTAGAACTGCCTTGAAAAGAACAGGAGGCAGCAAGAAGCAGCCAGATCTTCCTGTCCACACTTGCTGTGTGTTTCTCATCCCCAAAACAGTTGGTACAGCACTTGGAGACATGGGCTGGATGGTCCATGGAGCTGTGCCTTGAGTCAAGTGGAAACAGGCAGAGCTGTGCTGCAGCCATGCCAGGAATGCTGACAGCACCTCTCCTCCCTGCACCACCTGCATTGATCACTGACTGGCAGCTCCCTTTCCTTTCCTTGCTTCATCCAGCTGGGATCTGAAGGTTTACAAGCCCTTAGCAGCCACACTCCTCAGGCCGGAGGGTGAGAATCAGTCTTGACCCAGCATCTCTCCAAAGACTCTGTGGCTGGCATTAGTCCTACCTACCAGAGGGCAGGCACTGAGCTCCTCCTGGCTTCACCAGCTCAGTGTTGCTGGCGATGGCTTTGCAGAGGCGGCACAGGTTGCCAATCTCTTTGAAGAGGTCAAAGCTGTCATCGTAGATAACGCTGCCCTTTCACAAGGAGACACAACAATAAGAGCACCACACGTGAGGCACACACACAGTAACTGGCACAAGAAGGCAGAAGCTGAGTCCTCTCCTGGATACACAGCCTGGGACTAGCTAATACAGACTACAGGTTATGCAGTGGAAAAACCCACCAGACCTCTTTGCCTCAGCAGACAGAAGGAAACTATGTCAAAAAATAAAAAACAGGCAGTGAAACAGAAGCACTGATAAATGCACAGTCACCATGCCATGTCCCAAAAAACTAGGGTCTGTCTAAGGAGCAGCTCTGAATCTCCAGCCATGTCCAGCACAAAACTCCAGCTTTCTGTCCACTCCACTGCCTGCATCCCATGCTGCCCCCTCCAGAGGGAACAGGCAAAGGCTGATGCTGCACAATGTCCCCAAACCAGAAGGCAGAAGAACAGAAGAAAGCTGAAGTGCATCTGCCAAGTGACCAGAGCTGTGAATAATTTTGCTGGGGAAAGGCTGTGAATGTGTCAAGGTATCAGATCTGGGAGATAAGCCGTTCCTGAAAAAGTCACATCTAGTAACCTTTCCCCAGAGTAACTGATTTGTATCTTCTCATGTTAATATCTCCTAACAAGATAAACAATTATAGAAAAATGTCAGTTCCCTGGATCTTGAATTTGTAATGAGATTTTCATACTGAGCTCAAGATGCGTTTGCTTCTAAAATCCTCAGGAAAGCCAGATTTAGATTCCAAATTAGAAGGTTTGATATTGCACTCAGACAAGGGATTTTCTGAGAAGTCTGAAGCGATTTCAGTAAGGGTTTCCTGATCTCCTTTATTTATGAGTTTGCTAAAACAGGAATGTACTTCTGGCTCATCACAATGCTACCATCTCTGCTATTCCATCTGTCTAGGCTGCTGGACCATGCTGTGGGGATTAACTGAACACCATCCAGGGAGACCTTCCTTCACTCGGTGTGTCCAGCATGTCACAATCTGTGTACCATGTCTCCGATGACGTGGTTGTCCGGGCGTCGCGTGCGATTAACACCTCTGATACCAAACACCACAAACACCATGGCTCCCGTGTCCACCAGTGGCCGCACTGCTGGCTTCCCACAGCCAGTGTTCATGCAAGGATTAAATCCAGAAGTGGCCGACAGCTTCGCTTTGGGTGCTGCTGTCAAAGACAGAAGAAAGGTTGGTTACATCAAAAGGTGGCAAATAAAGGTCTGACTTTCTGGCCCAGACAGCCAGATGTGGCTGAACAAGTCCTCATCAGCTTACCTTTCTCACTGGGAACATAAAGGATGCCTTTGGTGGGTCCATCTGGGCTAGAGCTGAGAAGACAGCCAGGAGGTGCTGCACACACTCGGCCATGGTAAGGGGGCTTGTGCGACTGGGCAAAGTACAGTTTCCTGTGCAGCAAAGAAAGTTTGTTATGGGGGACCTGAGGGAGTCAAGATGATGTGTCCAGAGCATTACATGGAAACAGACATTCTCAGGGACAGAAGGAAAGGAGAAGGTGAGCAACTCCAGACTTGGATTCCTAGCCATTGCATATTCTGGGTTGCCTGTCCAGCACAAGAGCCCAGGTGGGTAAAGGTAAGACCCAGATCAGCAATGTCTTTTTGCCATGCAAAGAAGCCCCCAGTCACAGTCCTGCACCTGCCAAGCCTCTGGCACATTAATGATACTATGGGCCTGCAAAATAACTTAGCAAAGATGGGGAACATTTGCAACAAAGCAAGTCCTGGGGCCATGGATGTCACCAACTGAGGGCAGGACTGGCACTGGACATTAGGCACCCCATCTCAGCCACTCAGCTGTGCTGGTTCTGCTGCCTGGCCCCGAGTGGGTTTTGGACCGTTACCGTGTTCGCTGCTGCTCCTTGGCGGCCACGTAGAAACTGAAGTCGAACTTCCAGCCTCTCTTGGTGTCACAGGACAAGGTAGTCATCATCCACTTCCTGGGGCTCGTCTGCTTAAGCAGCCCTACTGTGGACACACAAGCTGTCAGCTTCCTGGTGAAGTTACCGAAAGGCACTCTATACACCTAAGCAATGGATTAATGAAAACAGACACTTAACTCCACAAGGTCGCAGCCTGTTGCACATTTTAGCATCACACACTCCCCTCCTCCCTGAGCCCTGGCACAGCCACACAGAATGAGCACTGCAGGCACAAACCTGCCTCCTTCCCAGGTTGGCCAGTGTGGGACAAGGCCCCCCACCACCCCATTCTCCATGGCCCAGGCTGGATGGTGGCTGCTCTGTCCAGGGTGAGGGACATCTAAAAACAAGTCCTCGTGGGGGGGTGTGTGTGTGTCCAATACAGCCTGTGCCCAAGCAGTGTTGCCTGCTTGCCTGTGCATGGACAGAAGGAGGCAGTGGGAATCCAGCTGCTTCCTTAACAGTTTCTACTAGAACGAGCTCTGCTGATGATGCCAGGCCTTATTTGATCTCCAGACACCCACACTTCTGCTCCCATTGCTGACAGTCACAGCGTAACAGCAACAGATAAATATTGTGGCACTGTCAGCATGATCTTTAATGATGCCAGGCACAATGCCCTCCATGTTAGCTACCTTACTGCAATGCTCTGCAGATTTCACTCTGAGCTACCTAGGACCCCATGGAAAGACAGGAGGAGGCTCTTGTGCTCACCTGTTGAGTGCTGCACTCTTGATAGAGGGGTCCAACATCCCTGGACTGACTCACCTGGAATGAAGGCACCTCCCCGTCTCCTGGTGACACCATCTGCCAGGGGGCAGGGACACTGGCATTGAGTGAGAATCTGTAGATGGCTGGCCTTCCCTTGCTTCTGGACTTGGAGATATACACAGTCCCCTGAAGATCTGAAGAAAACAGAGGGCATGAGGGCTAGTGGTACTTCTCAATCAACAAATACTACAGACATGGACATCAGCAAAGGAGGGTTCTTCTGGTCTGCTGTCTCCTCTGGGGCAGCAGGCACAGTCTCTGACTGACTTCTAGCAGCACAGTGCACCTTTGAAAGGTTTTCACAAATATATCCTGAGCTGCACTAATTCCTGATGGCTTACTGATTCACGTCATCTTGGGACCTGGCCCAATAACTCTTTTATGTTCAAAGTACCCTGCAAAGCAGGCTGAATTTACTCTGCTCACAGCATGCCAACAAGGTTGTGACACAGGACTGGGATGCAAAAGCTCCAAGCTCCTAGCCCTCAGATGTGGCAGACCAGAGGGAATTGTCACTAGACTGCACTGCCACCTGGGCTGTAGAACCACATCCTAGAGAACAGCAGGCATTCAGGAGAAGGGGGTGTGTAATGATGCCTCTTACATCCAGCCCTGAGCTAAGGCTCAGCAGGGCAGGGTCTGAAGAGAGTTATTCCTCATCAGCTATTCAGATCATATGATTTAGTTTTTACCTGATAGGACCCTGGACCCAAATGTGGCCAGAGTCATCGTGTCCCACTCACCTTGCTGCCCTATATCACTTATGCTCCCTTTGCTTCCCCAAGGTGACCCTGAGCCCCTCTTCTTTTTTTCCAAGGAGGTTCGGATGTTGTTCTGCAAACTGTGGGGCTTTTCCTGAAACAAACCTGTCCCACAAGGTTAGTCAGGGAGGAAAGATTGAATGGAATGATAAGAGACATTGCACACACCATGGACTCTGCTATTGAACACAAACCCTAAGCAGAGAACACAGAGCCACAGCCCCCCAGCTGGTCACTGGCATGTGACCAGCACTTATGAGTAAAAGTAGTCAGTTTTCATGGACTATAAAGTAATTGCTGCAGCAGAAACACTCAGGCAGTTCCTGGCTAAAGTAGCAAATACTTCTGAAAATACTCTGCTCCTACAGGCAGCTCAACCACCCCATGCCCAGTAAGCACCACCCTTCCATGGGGTCTACTCCCTTCAGCGAGCTTCTCCAACCTGAGGCTTAGGCCAGGCTGCACCCATGTTGGTCTGGGGACCAGCACTCTCACCTGAGCAGGTAATGCAGGAGATGCCTTCAGCACTCAGGTTGTATTTCAGGTCCAGCAGCACCTGGATGTTAGTGTCTGGCCGGAACAGGACTGGAGCACGGCTAGCTGGGTGGAGGCGGCTAGCAAAGAATATGGACAGGAGCAAAACGAGGAGAAAGAGCCCTGCAAGGAGAAGCCCAGGTAAGTGTGGGAGACCCTACATGCATCTTGTACTTAGGGCAGCAGAGGTGTGACTGAAAGGTAGTATTTTCAACAAAAAAAAAACCCCAGCCCCTAAAGCACACTGGCAGCTGGGCTTTCTTGTAATGAGCCCCCTGCCTGAGTAAACCCATGAGGACTTGCCATTTCAGAGCTGAATGAAAGGAGAGGGATGGAAAAGTCTCTGAGGTCCTCATTCAGTTCCCTTAGGGACTGACTGTTCTGGGGACACCCTTCCACTGAATTAGAAGCCATATATTATGTCCCTTTTCTCAATCTCTTGTCACTAATAATCAAAGCTTGGAGACTGAGATGCTGCCAAGCCCTCTAAAATCCATGCAGATGGAATACCCCCCTCCTGCCTTACCCACGATCACCCATCTGCTCTTCACTGCAGACCAGAGCACCCAGTGTTCCAGCAGCTCCTGCAGATGACTGATCAAATGACCCCGATTGCTCTTCTCTGCAGGGAGCTGCAGACTTTCTGGCATCACAGATACCAATGGGACATCCCCCATTTCCAGGGAGACTAGAAAGAGAGAGAAATCAAAGGCAGTGTCAGGGCTCAGTGTCATGAGTGTCTCTCATAGCCTTCTGCTCTCCTTTACAAAGTCTTCTGCAAGGTGATCTACAACTCAAGCTAAGGAGATGGAGTAAGATCCAGGCAGAGGCAGTGACTTGCATAGGAAGCATGTTGTCAAGCCACTGCCAGGTGACAACTACACTTCCAAATCCATAGTTCAGTCCAAAGCCTATGCTTCAGGCTATTCTTCCTCTGCCAGATCCCAGTAACATTGTCCATATGGTCACAGGGACACTGCATGCTTCTCGGGCCAAGCAAAATTTGTCCCTGTCTCACTAAGTCTGTCTTGCAGCTAACTACACACAGCTGACCTCTTCCTGACTGCAGCCTGGCTCCTACCTGGATCTCCCTCACTCCAGCTCAGGGATGCCCGAGGAACTGCCCTGTTCTTTACTGGTGGGCACTTGCTGTAGTGGAGTCAGTGTGTGCCTGGCACTGTACAGCTGACCCACAAACCATGCTTGGTCACCAACTGGAACAAGCTACTTTGTTTCTTCACAAGTTACCTGATGCCCAGGGGGGCCTGGAGAAAAGCATCCTGCTGTTTACTCTGTTCAAGGGAAGGGAAAGGGAGATTTCCATGTATTACCATTGCACGTGGCTCTGGCATACTAAGGAGACAGCTCTTGCAGCACAGGGCAGTGCCAAAGTACAGCTGTCTGCCCATCAAAAGCAGCTCAGAGCCTGCTCTGCAGGGCAGGGGGTCTGCACACTGCTGGGGGATTGACAGGCTCTCAGCCATTGATCCATTTGCCTCCAGCTCCAGTTTGCTGCTAGGCCTGAAGGCTACAGACTGCCCAGACCACTCCCATCAGGGGTTTTGAACAGAGGAGATCCCAGCAAGTTTTAAAAGCCAGGTACAACAGAGGATGACCCTGTAATCACCCTTATCTTCAATCAGGGCTAGAAGGATTATCTCCTGCTAACCAGAGATAGGGAATTTCTGGGCTCTTTTTCTAGATTGCTTATGTGATTTCTCTCAGGAAAGTCACTGCCATCTTCTTGCCATGATGGAAGAGATGCTCTGAGGAGGTGATACTGGAAAAAACCAAAGTGTTCTTGTGCCTGCTTCCCAAATGCAGTGCTCTGAATGGCAGGGAAGAGAGGAAAACCCTTTCTTTACTCAAAGATGAGCTGTCACAATTAGTGATTCCAGACAGAGAGTACAATCCACATTAGGCCCAAGAAGATTAGCAATGTAGTTAGAAAGCATGTATCCACACACACTGAAGATCTCCAAGCAACTTAATACCATTACTGAGCTCAGACTTCTACAACTTCCCATGACACCACCATCATTAGCTTAAAAGCAAGAAAACTGAGGCATGGACCAGTGGCAGGGACTGGAGAACTGCAAGATGAACAAGGCAGCGTATTCCCCTTGAAGGCACCACACAGCAGGCACATACCAGGCTCCTCCTCCACACTGAGCAGTGGGATGTCATCATCCAGATAGGGTAGTGTGTCTCTGCCTGCTCTGGAGGTGGCCTCCGAGGAAATGAAGAAATCTTCAGCCAGGTGCAAGGCATTCTTTTTGGTGCACTTCTCACTACAGCTGGATTGGAGCAGGGAAGGAGACAAAGGCATGAGTTTTAAGGCACATATCCTGCAAAGAGCTACCAGTGGGCTCCTTCAGTGACAAGGAGAGCTGCAACAGTCTGCCCCAATTACTTGGAAAGACAACACATGCTGCCATGAGCAATTTCCATTGCTAAATGCTGTGAGATCAGGGGCTGAGCTGCTATGGCAGAACAGGAGCTGGCTGGGCTGGATACACAGAGCGCTGGGTGCTGAGTGACAGGGGTTTCAGCAGTTCATCTCCCTGCTAATGAATTAAGTCAGGCCAGGTCATCTGCACTGCTAAAGAGCAGGGGAAGGGGAAATGTGCTGACGTTCAAACACAAATCTGCATGCCCTGCTTGTGCTCACAGGCAGGAGCAATGTCCACCTGTCTGCCTTGCAGGGCCTCTGTCTCCACAGCTTGAGGATTTAGCTGTGCAGTAAGTGCTCTGAGGATACAACTGGCTGCAATACTCCGTGGGATGCAATGAAAAGGTATGACTGGCATTGCAGTCTGGCTCCTGGGAGGCACTTGTGCATATACCAGGGGCAATAAGACTGGGACCTGGCCCTTCCATTTTGCTCCAATCTGGAATGGTAGAAGTTAAATTTCCCTTCTGTTAGGGAATGGCAAAACCAAGCTGAGGATGACAGAATAGGGCAGGGATTGGCCATGAGTTCCACAACTTCCCACTCACTTCAAGGAGGCTCCAGGGCTCACCTGCTTTGGCAAGAGCTCTCTAGTGGGGACACGTAAAGGGTCCATATTCCAAGAGCAGCTGGCATAGTGAAGAGCACAGCTACCCAGCAGCAGGACACAATCAGTGACATGAAGAGTCCAAAGTCATGCACAGCTGGGATCTATATGAAGAGAAAACATGGAGTTGGAATCAGCTGGGGCAGGAGACCTGGAGAGACACTGCCTTAGAGCAGGTAAGGGACAGCCCTCTAGGGCAAGCAAGTCCAGTACGTCCCTGTGCTGGAGGTGAGGACAGAAAGATGGTGCTGGCAGCATCCCTCTCTTTTAGGGCCTCTGGCAGAAAGCCCCAAATCCCAAAGGTGCAGTGTACCTGAGAGAAGATGTTGGCAGCATATGCTGCAGCTGTGGTCAGGGAAGTGAAGAAGGTGGCCTTCCCTGCTGTCTGGACAGTGTGGATCATGCGCAGCCGCAGGTCCTTGAGGTGGGTGGCTTGGCGGTAGGTGTTGATGAAAACAAAGACATCATCAACCCCTGGGAAAAGAGGGGGTAGGTTTTGATACTTTGCTCACAGTAGGGACACATGCTAAAAATCTAATTTCCCCTCAACAACTGACCTGCAAATATTTCACTTACAGGTAATGGAGAGAAATGGCTTGAAAATGCAGTTTGCATTTGCCACCATTATCTTTCTCTCTCCTGCAGGCAGGAGTTATGGCAAGGCACAGGTAGGTTTTGAGTAAGGACATGCTTACCAATCCCCACAATGACAAAGGCAGCCACACCATTGAGTATACCCAGGTACTGGATCCCAAATACAACGTGGTACAGGAACAGAGCCACCAGGCAGCTTAGCCCAATACTAGCGATGCCAAAGAATGACAGGAACACTACAGGAGGAAAAAAACATGGAAAAAACAGTACTGCTGGCCACCCCCTGAGAGAACAGACACCTCCCACCTGCCCTGTCAGAATACTGGTTCCCAGGAATGTGTTGGTGACAGAATAACTCAGGGCTGCAAGAGTACTGCTTGCAGACTCCTTCCCATGAGGCCCATCCATGAAATTACACCAGCTTTACACTAGCAAAATGGGAATTTGCATCTTATTTCTGTTCTCCTGTGAGCCTTTCCTCCCCCACCCTTCCCACAGCTATCTGCTCTGGAGAATCAGACTTGCATGACCTTCTGCATGCTGCTGTGCCACAAAGTCAGGCTGGTGTCAGGGCATCAGAGCCTCTCCTGGGGCTTGCACAGACACGGGGAGTCACAGCATATTGCCCTACCTGAGCAGGAGGTAAGGATGTAGACCAAGACAGCTATGCAGCTACTGCTGATGAAAGCCAGCAACATGTCATTGTTGAAGGTCCTCCTCACTTCATAGTCAAACAAATCCGTCCCTCCATACAGCACCTGGACTTTGCTAGGATGGGAAGATATGAAGGAAGAGAAATAGGCAGAGTTGAGCATAAATGGACTGGAGCCAGAGGATTTAACAAAACACAAGGTCTCCCCCAGAGCCAAAGGAGGTCACTGCTCTAATAAACTTGGCAGTTCTCTGAGGAAAGAGCTCAGAGTGGTGAGAACAGGTTGAACAAGGTTGTTGCTGGAAGTAAAGTTCACACAAGAAGGGAGAAAAATAAAAGAGCATGTCTAATATTTTTAAAATTCCTCCAGTGCATGGTGGGTCTTTGGCACTAATAGAATTCTTGCTGTCAGCAAACAACTCCTGAAGCCTCCAAAGCCAATTCCATCTGGAATCCTAATCATTGCTTATTATATTAAGCACAAAGGTAATAACCAGGAGATGCAGGAAGAGTGAGAGCTTATCAGGAACCATATGATTTACCAGATTCTGCTTCTGGAAGCAGGCTCCGAGTGGAAATAATCCAAGATAATTTAACCAGAGTACAATAACACTGCACCATAGGAGGCTATCAGGAATCCAAGCTTCAGAACTGAGCCCTGGCCTCAATTCCCTTTCAGCTTCCCATAACTGCAACCCTCTCCACCAGCCCATTGCTGAGAATGCTGTGCCTGTGCTTCACTCCGCTTTTGAAGATCGGTATCGCTTCATTCTGGGAGCTGCCGAGATTCAGAGCAGTAGAGAGCTGGAGCCAGGGCAGGTACACTGACACTGGGACTCACTGCCTTCCCTCAGCTGTCTGGATATGTGGCTCTCTTTCAGCCCTTTTAGCTCTATTTCACCATCTCCCTCTTACAAGCACTGCGCAGAGCTCTATTCACAGTCATACAGATCTGGTGGTGAAAAAGGCTGAAACTCATCCTGCCCTGAAACTCCCTTCTCCTTCTCTTTGTACAAAGAACAAAGACTTCTGGAAGGAATTACACTGGCATGAGCAAAAGCAGAACTGGATCCCCAGGTTCATGCCTTGAGTAAGGACCATTTCACCCCTTTTATCACAGCAACTGGGGCCAGACTCAGACGAGGAAGGCAGAGAAGCAGCTCTGTTGGAGCCAGTGGAATTGGACTTGAGATGGAAGTAAACAGACCCAGTGCCAGACAGGGGCTGAGTGGAAAGGAAGGCATCAGGTTCAATCTTTGGCTCCCTTTCGTTGTCTCTATTGATTTCTCCAGTGTGTTGCTGCAGTAGGAAGTGGCATTAAAGGCAAGTACATGAGTGGCTTTCTGCCATATGCTCCCCACCCTGCCTCACAGCACTGTGCCTGAGCCCAGCTTCAAAGGAGAGGCTTTTTGTCCTTCCTCTGGAGCATTATGCCGTGGCCACTGTTTGAGTCTAAGCTGGCATGCCAAGCCTCCTGTGCCTTCCAGGTGAGGCTGAATGCTGCAGGGCTAGCAGAGCACAGCAGGCACGTCTGCCCTGTGAAAACCTTCAGACAGAGCTTTTACCCCCTGCAGGGCCTGCTCCATCCACTCCTTTAGTGCAATAGAAAAGCACCATCCTCTCCATCCTCTGCCTTCCCCCGCTCTCATCCACTTCCAGCAAGGCATCTGCCCTGTCCACACAGACCCTCACCTTGTGGACTGCTTGGCCAGCATGGCCACGTAGGTGATGACAAAGTTCTGGAACTTGTGGCGCTGCTCCTCCCAGCGGTCCTCCACAGAGTAGTAGTTTGGCAGTGGTGCCCCAAAGAGGATTTCACTTCGCAGCAGGGAGCTTTTCATGTTCTCAGCAGACAAGCCCTCATCCACATACCAGTAGAACTCCGGGTGGGTCATGGCCAGTTCCAGGGACCCTGCGGGGGAAAGCAGTGCCACTTTTGTTAGGTTCTGCTTAGTTGACTTGGCAAGGCACAGGGTCTGGTCTGACCAAGGGAAAATTCAAGTGCCTTTCAGAGTGATGCTGACTGCTGCTGCCTTGTAGATTGCAAAGACTCATGTTCCACTTCTGCTTTGTGACTCTGCTCGCTATGTTGCCTACATGCAGTTTTGTATCAGGGATGCATCAACCACCCAACTGTGATCTGAACCACAGCTCCCCCAGCAGCAATGCACCCATCATCCCCACCAATACTCTCACTGCTGGATGCACTTAGTTCTCGTACATTGGGCCACTATTTGCTCCATCACACCAGAGCTAAACAATGCCCACGGAAGATGAGGAGTCCTGGCTCTGCTATGACCTGGTACCTCTGCCTTCTGACAGTGCAAGGGATGCAGAGATGGAGACACTCAGCTATTTCTGAGTTAGAGACATTGCCTGTCTACCCTCAAAATCCAAACCCCCTTGAGTTCACACCAGAAAGACCCAGAAACTATGCTCTCTCCTGTTTTGGTAGCAGGACTGTTACACTGGAGCAGATGGAGTTAATTCTTTGCCTGCTCCCTGCATGGCTCCTGGACAGCTATCATCTGCAGCCTGCGCTTGGGAGACAGATGGAGGCTTCATCCCACAGCCACATCACACCCACAGATTCCTCATGATTCACCTCTTTTTCACCATCCAGAGTCTCTGCTCTCCTAGATGGGCATGGTACAGGGTACAGAGCTGGGAGGAGGCAGGGCCTTCCTCCTCCTCTCCCTATAGAAGCCTTTCTACCTGGTGACTCACAAGCTGCCTTTCAGGCTCCAGAGCAGCCCACAGACCTCTTCCATCAGCCCCACAGTACAGGAAAGCTCATCCCTATTGCCTGTCCAAGACCTGACATTTCTCTAGTTAACCACAGTCTTTCACAGGGCACAAGGGTCAGTAGAAGGTATCTGTACAATGCAGGACTCCCTCTCATCTGTCCCCCTCACTCACCTGTTGGGGCCCGTGTGACCCATGACTGGGGCTGCAGGGGCTTTGTTGGAAGTGTACAAGAGTGGCCCCAATGCAGAAAGGACGATTCCTCAAGGCTCAACATGGCAGCACCTTCCTCTCTGCACAAGGCAGTCACCCCTCTAAGCTGCACCCCAGCAGTGACTGCCTGAACTGGCAGCAGATGCATGCTTTAAACATGCCAGCCCTTGCCCACAGCCCTCAGCTCACCTTGGATGTCAGCAAGGTCTTGTCCCATGCCATCATAGTAAATCTTCCCTCCTCTCTCAGTGGGGAAGAAGTAGGTCATGAGAGAGCTGGGAGGGGAGCAGTAGGAATAGGAGCCCAGGGGCAGGTCCTTCAAGACCTCATGGGGCTTCCAGCAGAACTCCTGGAAGCGAGGGTGGTCCATGATCTTGCGTTCAACCTCATGGATGGTAACAAGGCGCTCCGTGGTGAAGATGTTGTTTTCAGAGTCCCCCCGAGCCAGAAAAATCAGCTCAATGCGCCAGTGGGCATGTGCCTGTGTGTTGGCACTGATGTACGTGCTGGAGTAGTCCCAGCGTGGGGCTCCCCTCCCCACACGAGCAGTCCTGTTTCCTGGGTTCAGGTGGGCATGGGGCTTGGGGGAGCTCGTCCTGCCCTCGGGGGTGCTGCGCTTGGCCCGTGCACTGACCCTGAGATGGGAAGCGTTGAGGTGAAGCTGCTGGAGCTGCTCAAAGATGAGCCTCTGCAGGGTTTCAGAGGTGAAGTCAGCCAGGTCCCGGCGGTTCCTCCCCCATGACCCAAACTGGGACTTGAGGGCCAAGGCAAGTGCATCAAAGCGCTGAGAGGACTCGTGGTTGCGGATCTCGAAAGCGTTGTAGGAGATGTCAATATCCAGGGCTGGGTAGTAGAGGAACATGGCAATAGCAAGCACAGCAGGAATGGCACAGCCCAGGAAAAGGATGAAGCCAGCGCAGTACGGGTTGGTAAACACCCAGCCAACAATATTCCAGAAGCCAGACACGGGCAGGGGGACACGCAGGGGCCTGGCTCTGCATGGGCTTTTCCCACACAACAGAGCACCCTCCCGCCTCTTCTGGGAGCTGAGGGCTACCTCTTCCTCTTCCTCATCTAGCCAGGCGTCCTGTAACAAGGGGTCATCCTCTGTGTCCATGTCCAGCACCTGCACAAAGGCAGAGAAAAGCAGTCAGCGAGGTCCAGCAATGGGCATCCCCAGGCACAGCCATGAACCCACAGCAGTTGCTGAAGGGTCTCAGCAGCAGAGCCAGGGACAGGCACACTCCAGCACCCTCAGCAGCAAACCATTACTCCTCTCAAATCCCACAGATTTCCTACAGCCCCTGAAAGAACAGGCTCACCGTGGGGTATCCCACTCCCTGCCAAGCAGGGGAACCAGGGAAAGGAAAAATTCAAGCTGCAGTCCCAGAACTCAGTGCTCTGGCAGAAGAGGGCTCTGCACAGCTCCAGGAACACCAGGCACAGAGACAGCAGGGGATTCACAGTACACTGCTCAGACTGCAGCAGAAGGAACATTTAATTAGCTAACCTGGTTCTCATGCCCAGGAACAGTTCATGCTATGAGATGAAAAATGCAAGGGACCCTATCTTCCTCTCCTTAAATCCGGCAATATATTCCCCCCACCCTCCCCAGCTATTTATAGCTGTATCCATCTTTCCTACCAAGCATGCCTGTGCACACACAGAACATGTACACACACCCACACCTGCAGACACACACGTACACAGACTTGCCTTGCACACACCGACCCCCTCGGAGGACTCGCTGTAACCCTGCCCTAGTCCCTGCAGGGCTATCCACCATGGGAAGGGGAAGGGCTGGGCAGCCCCGCTTCCCTTCCACCCCTGTGGGATATTGTTTACAGAATGGGTTTTCCCAGTTCCTTGGAACAACCAGGAAGCAAAAGCAGTTATTGCCCCCATGGAATGAGGAAGAAACTCCCAGATCAGCCTACAAGTGGCAGGAAGGAAAGGTCACTCCCTGGGAGGTGCTCGCCTTTGCAGGGGGCTGCTGGCACACACAGGTTTAGACCTTCCCATTGCCCATCCTGGGTGCTGCATGGTAGCCTCACAAGCCCAGAAGCTGCAGGTGGTGGTCACTGGGAGCAAAGCCCTGAAAGCCCAGACCCTGTAAGTGCCGCTCTCTCTCTCGGCTCCCGGCAGCAAAGCCTCAGCCCCCTCTCACTGAATGAACAGATTCAATTCCTTGCCTGACCCTGATAGTTGCAAGGAATTTACACACAGGCAAGAAGTAATTTATGAGCTTTGCTCCTAACCAGTATTTCTATTTTAACAGGACTTCTATCAGCAGGAAGATGAATTGCCAGCACCCCTTAACTCTAGGTCCTCAGAAGACCTGGGAGCTGCCTGAACTTGGGCCGAGAGGAAAAGCATTGGGGCAGAGACATTCCCCGATAGAAGAGGGTTGTGCAAAGGAGCAAGTGTCACAGCAATCTCCCTGGCTCTGGTCAGCCTGGGTGATGCCTGTGGTTTCATTTGCTGGCCACAGCAGCTCCCATGGGATTCACTCTGGTCTGGATAGCATCTGTGAGGCAGGCTGGGCAGAGTGGAGAACAGGGAACCTCTGAGCTCCAGCCTCCCTGCACTTGCCCACACCAAGAAAAGCACAAGTGTTGATCAGCTGCTTTAATCTGTGACTGATACCTCTCAAAACATCCCACCCTTCCTGTCAGTGCAAGAGCAGGGACCCTCCCACCCCCTGGCCATGGGCAGGCTCACGTGGCTGGCTCACCCACCCCAGCCAGGCTGCAGAGAGCTGTGCAGGATGGCACACACAAGCCTGTGCTGAATCCTCCTCCTGCTCTGCAATCTCACAGTGCAAAAAACAGATGGGCACCACTGATGGCAAATGGCCACAGTCCCTCTTCTGCCAGACCTCCACATTTTCAGGAAGCTAAGAAACAGGGTGAGGAGAGGGCAGCATGCAAAACTCTGCCATGTTGTTTCCCCCTTCACAGCAAGAACAAAGCAAAGGGGGGGCTTTTCACGTCTCTGGAAGGGTTAGGAGAAATATAGCTGGTTTTAGTCTCCATTAAGATTTCTTTAATATTCAGGATGCATAATCCTAAACAGCCAGGGAGCTGGCTGTTCAGGGAAACTTTCACCTAACCCTTCCAGAGACTTGAAAAGCACGCACTACTGGCGTGCAGGTGCTCCTCCACCCCAGCTTCACGGGCATGCATACCCACGTGCTCTTCTGGTGTTGCTTACAGAGAGCCTTACTTGCATCGTGACAGTGAGGAGGCTTTCCCAAGCCCCTGAATCTGCGTATAAATTCTCTCCCAGATGCTCCTTACTGCAGTCACGTTTACAGTGCAGACTGGTGCTACATGAATGTAGGTGCAAACCTGACTCATCCCATCTAGGCAAGTTGGTGTGCACATGCAGTTACCTCCACTCCACCCAGCTGCCCTTTCTCCTGGACTCTCCTCCAACAGAATGGAGTTACTGCAAGACCCGATCAAGCATTTGCATTCTTTCTTTAGAAACAGAGGTAAAGAGCCATAATAATTCCCCATTTATTGAGCTACTGAGAAGGAGAGAGAAGATTCTAATCCTGAAACAGAAAAGCCTGCACGTGACAAGAAAGGGAAACTAGAGACTGAGATAAGAATAAGCCAGCAGAAAAGGATCATATCATCTTCCTTTTTAACCAAGAGCTAAATCCTCAACTCAAGGAAGTGATCAGACCTAAGGCATCTTCCCCTGGTTCTCCCATCCACTCTCACGGTGACTGCAAAACCCACCTCCCAACAGATGGGCACCCACAATGTATGAAGGCCAAGGCATTCTACTCCCCAGCTAAAGACTGGTACAATTTCTGATGCTGGTGTAAATCCCAGCACAACAAATGCTGGGAAAACCCCCGGATTGTATCCACTCACATGAGAACAGAGTCAGGGAAGGATCAAGGCTTGGTCCAGGCAGAAGGGCAAGGGCAGGGAGGAAGGCACTTGGGCTGTGCTGTCCCTGATGGTGACAGGGTAAGGACATGTGTGCATCCTGCCCTAGTTCCACCACAGCTCTGAGCTCCCTTCAAAAGGGTTTTTACCACATAATTCAGCTGCAAAACCAGACAGAGCTCACTTAGCATTGCCCTTGGGACTCATCTGGCTTTACCGCCTTCAATAGATCCTGCCTGGGTCAGGATGAAAGCTTATCCAACCCAAAACACAGCAAACTGACTCAGCGGGGGAGAGAAACCCTGAAAGCAGCCATAAGGGGTGTGAAATGCATTTTTTCTGCTTGAATTCTACTTGGGGGCCGGCCTGTTTTCCCTCCACCACTTCCTGCACTACCCAGGGACTCCTAGCACTGGAGCATGGCCCAGTTACCTTTTTCAATTTCAGGATCTGCACACTGGACCTAATCCTGCAGCCCTCAAAGTTCTGCCTCACTTTTGTACAAGCTTAGCCTGCTCCAGGTTGGAAGGAACAGAGGACAACAGCACTTCTAGGAGCCCTGGACCCATTTCTTTAGAAGAGAGGCACTGATTCAGCTGCTTGGAGTAGGCATTCAGATTTCTTGGGCTTCCCTCAGCCCCTTCCAAAGCAAACAGGCTTGTTCCTGGTTCAAAGCCAACCAGGACTCTCTAGGGTGGCAGAACCTCCTGTAAAGAACCCACTCCATGTCTTGCTGCACCCTACCAGTCTGATCGGAGTAATGAATTAAGCATTTAAAGCACTGCAGGGCTACAGAACACATGGTAGAAATAATTGACTCCTGTGAGCCTGACACACAGCAGAAAAGAAGAGACAAAGCCAAACCTGGCAGATCTTAGCTCAGCAGGAGTTTTGCCCTTGACTGCAGCAGGAGGGATCCAGCTCAGACCCCAACAGCCTTGCAGGGATCGTCACTGGCACCCAATGAGGAAAAACACCCATGCAGCTCCCATGTGACAGAGTTTGTTTTCAGTGAAATCTAGGATAGAAGAAAGTCATTGACAAGTTGGGCAAAGGCAGTGACAGATGAGGAAGCTAATTACACCCGACCTGACTAATTAATGCTGACTTTCAGATTAAAAATCCTCACTAGTGTTCTATTTCAATTACCCAGTTGTTCCTTCTTACAGCAAAAAGGAAGCCTTGTGCATCAGCAAGCTAGAAAGAAAAAAAGGACAGAAAGCACAAGAAGGGGAGGGAAAGACAATTTCTGTAATATGGGAGATTCCTATCGACAAAATAATTAAACTCCACATTCATTTCTCCCATGGGCAAAGCTTTCAGAGCAAAGCTAGCAGTTTTGTGGTCCTATTTGTATTCCCAAAAACTTCTGGAGTTTCCACCAAGGGCAGCTTTAGGCCCCGTTGTTAGCTATAAAGTTCCTTTAAGAGGGAGAGAAATGGCCTTTGTGGTTGCAAAACCATCCTAATAGCATCCAGCTCCTGTAAAAAGCCACCTCTCTGTGATGATGCCCAGCTGATTGCAGGGATGGACACAGTGCCTCCCAGGCCCTGTTATGCTGAAGAACCCACACACAGCTCTGGCTGTGTAAACAACTGGAGGGCATCACTACTGCATGCCCACTCTAAAGCAGGGCCCCACGGTGACACTGAGACTCAGGACCAGAGTTTTGCTCTGCTCTTGAGTCACTGAGACTAATTCAGAAGTATCATTTTAAAAAAAAAAACCAAGAAGGGCTTTTTCAGGTCCCTGCTCTCCCTTTATCCATCAATCCAGCTGTAACCGAGCGCATGGAGGAAGCTGTGTGCTGCCCTTTGCCTGCCAGTCATGAGTGGGAAAATGAACTGGTAAGGAGGAACTGGATACTGTTTCTGGGCCTCTAGCTGGAGGTCTGACTTTCAGAGGTGTTGCCCTGTGGGAAAAGCAAAGCAGGCCCAGGACACCTGACCCTAAAATAATGAGCCCTCCTGAAAATAAAGGCTTCATTCAGCCCCTGACCAGAACCTGTGTCTGAGGATACAACCCAGAACCTCTTCCAGTGGGTTACAAGCCCAGAGATGCACATGCTGCTTAAAGGCACTGGTTTAAACTGCTGACTGGGCTGGCTCCACTGTTATTAATTAAGCAGGTCTACTTTTCCAACTGTACAGCACAATGCAGCAACAAGGCTTTAATCTATTTTCTTTCTGGACTCTTTTCATTTCCCTTCCCACTTGCTTTAAATCCTTTGGTAAGATGCACAAAAACACTGCCAGACCCCAGGCACTCTGCCCATCAGAATGACATCCTGTGTGCTGTTGGAATTGCAGTGCAATGATGGTAAACGTGTGCTGGGAAAAAAGTTAACCAAATGATTTTTTTAAAAAATATATTTAAAGCTCTATCATCTGCAATTCCACTTGTCCACAGGAAGCAAGACAATAGACAGGGCTATATATAGAATGGAGGATTTTCTGATCTCCCAAGCTATATGAAATCAAGTACATGCACGCACACTCACTCCTAACAGAGATGTCCTTTCCCACTGCTGTCCTACCCCTCCTTCTCCTTACAGGCACTTTTACACCCTCGCTAAGATAAGAGCAACTGGAAACGGAAGGAATCAGTCAGACTTGATGATCTTAAAAGTCTTTTACAACCTAAATGATTTTATGATCCATCGACCTGCTTTCAGAACAGACAAAGGCTGCCTGGAGCACTCTCAGCCTACGACATCGAGGATCTCCTGCCTGCACCTGCCTGCTATTCCAGGTGTCTGACAAGCACTGATTAGTTCTGCTCATAATTGCATGCCAAAAACAGCGTGGAAAGATTAGCTGCAAAGTCAAGCACTCACCAGTCAGGAAATGCCAGATTCAGGGCTGACACAGCATCCTTAATTTGCCCCCCGTCTGTAAACGCTTTGCAGTGCAGTTTTTCTTCCAGGCCCAGTGTCTAAAGGCAAGGACTCTGGCCTCCACCACTGCATGCGATGGATGATGCTCCCCGAACCCAGCAGCTATTCACTCCCTTGTTCTCTCCTCATTGTTCAGCGTGTGGTCTCATGCCTCATTTCCTGCACGCTGCTCAAGCCTGGCTCAGAGGCAGAATTATTAATTTCCCCATGAGCTTTTCAACACTGCCTGTCACGACAGAGTCTGAGGGCTGAACAAAGAGGACTGAATCTTCCCCTAGCATCTCTGAGAAGGAGGGGGTGGTGTAGTTCACATCTGACAGATGCAGGAGCTCAGGAGATCAGAAGGAAAAAATAGACACTTATTTTGAGCGCCTCGTTTGACACCCAAGACACCTTATTCCTTAGAGAGAACAGAATGGCACCAGCAGGGGGTTGAAACCAGATGATCTTTAAGGTCCCTTCCAACCCAAACCATTCTGTGATTCTATGAGATGGGGGCTGTGTGCAACAAACTGCAAACTCTGCTTTGTTCTGCAAGCAGAATTTGAGCTGTAACACGAAGCAAAACCATCGTTGTGGAACATAACCTCTGTGCTGGTGAGGGACACCCAACCTCCACAATGAGAGCCCATTTCACACAACCTATGCTAACCACTGACATGCATGCCAGTACTTGGGACACCTCAGAAGGGCTTAAGAGTGCCAGACAGCACAAGGACCATCAGTTCCCTCATCTCTCTACCGCCAAGCTCACCATATACACAAGGAACAGGCTGAAGAAAGGAACTGCAAGATCAGTATATTGGGAAAATGGAGAGACTGGTTTAAAAGGTGTTTGCTTTGCTATGTGAGAAGCCACCACCTGCACACCGAGTAGATCAAGAAGAAAGTGGGGAGAAGAACTAGGTTACCTTGCAGCTGTGACCCACACGAGGATGTACAGCAAAAGCAAGAAGTAGAGCAAAAGCAGCTTAACTGTGCTTTGCTAGGAGTAAGATACCTGCAAGTAAGAACTAGCTCAGCCATCCATCCTAGTTGCCTGTTTTAATACCACATTTTTCCTGAAGGTTTCCTCAGTTAGGAAGAGTGATCCCACAGCCTTGGATGAGGGGGAGACCTTCAAGTGGCACTGGTTTGGGCAATTGAGGCAGCCCCACCATGGCTCCAGCAGGTACCAGGCATGAGGTCTATCTTAGAGTGCTACTTCTTCAGTGACTTCAGGAAGAATCTGTACCCTGATTTTTAAGAAAATCCAAAAGGACACAATAAATTGTTCCAAAATACTTGTTTCAAAGTACTGAAATTGGCACTTTTGAAAGAGAAAGTTCCCCAGGACTTGCTGGCATGAAACCATGCGTGTTCAGTGCCCTGCCACCCCAGGACTGCTGCAGAGGTAAACCTACACAAGAAT
Source organism: Aegotheles bennettii (assembly GCA_013398125.1). Taxonomy (NCBI): domain Eukaryota; kingdom Metazoa; phylum Chordata; class Aves; order Caprimulgiformes; family Aegothelidae; genus Aegotheles; species Aegotheles bennettii. The sequence goes on along the minus strand of VZRW01000914.1, from coordinate 1,428,626 downwards.
TTCACTAACATGCATGTCCTTGCCAAAGAAAATTGATTTCCTGATAAAATCATTTGCTTCTGGTTATTGTAACTAAAGGTTATAGGTGTTAGAAGACAGCTTCCTGTTTATAATCTCACAACACATGCCTGGCAGCCTTGTGCCATGTTTACCACTCGAGTTACTTGCTTTTGGTGGTGATAAGGCCTCCTGTCACTCAGGCATGTGGCACGTACAGGTTTCTGCACACAGATGCCAAGCAAGCTGAGACTCTGATATGCTTCAGAAATGACTTACCTAACCACTACAAAAATCACTTAGAGCCCCAGCTGCTTACTGTTGCTCATGAAGGGCTGGTTTCTGGATCAGCCTCTGGGTGCCTTGACACAGACTTCAAAAGCACCCCAGATCCCACCTACTGGGCCCTAAGCTTACAAGCTTGTTAGAGGTGTGTGAGCCTCCACACTTCAGTGTCTACCCCAAACACCTGTGTTCACAGCAAAGCTTTTACAGAACATTAAATACAGATGGTGCCACAAACCAGGGCCTTGTATTATTATCCCAAGAAACGTCACGCACTCCAGGAAGGAATCGCAGACCACAGAGAGGGTTCACCAATTCCCAAGCCCCTGGAATAAACTGCCATCCCCAAAGCTGTGTGTTGCTCTTTTATAGATAAACTCAAGCTTCCTACACCACTGTCACCCTGAAAAGGAAAGCCAAGTCCAGCTGTCAGTGTCTGCCAGTCATTTATTATTCCACCCCATCCTCAGGCTCCCCAGTTTACATCACTGTGGGCACTCTATGCTCAGCTGCATGATTCCCAGCTCTGACCTTGCTCCCCACACCTGCTCCTTGCAGCAGGAGGAAGTGTGAAGACAAGGGCTGGCTGTGCCCTCTCCTCCATCTGCAGCTCCCCAGCAATAGCCTGCTTGTATGCACACTGTGCTCTGGGACTAATCAAAACACTCTCTCCTAAAGGCCCCCCTCCAGAGTTTCCCCATAAGCTGCTAGTTCATTACTGAGAAGGAGGAGGGCAATTTCTTCCTCACTGGCATGTGAGCTGCTCTCATGCCAACAGCCTAAGTGGCAGTTTGTGCTGAGGGCACTGTGCTGGCCATGGTTCTGTGGGCAGCAATATGAAAGGTAACACAGGAATGCCAACCTATCCTGCCAGTCTCTCTTGCCAACCACAGCACAGGCAGCTATTTCATCTCCACTTCTTACCACTTCAACATAAAAGGTATTATTAAGGTTAAAAAAAACCTTGCAAGTACTCCCCTTTACCTGAAGTGTCTACTCAGCCAGCTCTGCTCATCATGCTCTGACTTTCCAGGAGAAGGAGGTACAGGTAGGAAGTCCCATCTGAACATGTCTGAGTCGTATGGGTCCGAGTGTGAGGGGGTGATGCTGTAGTCCTTTCAGAAATGTGGGAGCAGGACACATACCCAAGGTCATTCAAGCACCATTCCAGCTCCATGCAGTCAGCTGAGCTCATCTGTGGCATAGACATGGCCTCACTTCTGAATTTTGGGGAGATTTCTTCCTGACAGGCACTACAGCTGAGTGGGAATAACTGCAACAAGCCACGCTCTATTGTCACCCATGAAGAACTTGCCACTGGATTGGGAGGGACTCAAAGCAGCTTGTAGCTAGCTGGCTCTTAGCAGCCTACAAAGTGAGATCTGAGCAGGTAGGTCTTCCTTACCTCCCACACTTCTCTCTCTGAAACATATGTAGCTAGCTGCTCTCCTCCCATGAAAACCTGGTGCTTCTGGAATTAGATGAATTAGCACTGCTTTTACATCTTCCCAGGATCAGTGAGAAATCTGGAAGCAGAGATGCAAAACCCAGAGGCTGGAGAGCCTCTAGTGCCACAGCTGACTGCTCCAAAGCAGGACCTGGGTGAACACAAGGTTTTTTAGAACAGAAGGAAAACTTCCTGGGGGGAAAGAGAGGATGTGGAGATGAGACAAGATGTCTCAGTGCCTGAACAGCACGTCGGCAGATCCCCTGCCAGTGCAAGGACTTAGAGCTTACTGCCAGCTGCACCAGCCATGCAGAAACTCACATTAAATGTTACCATAGCTCAATGAGCACAGTCCTGCAGACTGTTAGCAGGAGAGTGGGCAGAGCCTCAGAATAAGCAAACAGGCTTTAATGACACGTTTGTCTCAGGGAGAGTCCAGGATGCTTCCTAATACAGACAAGAGACACCAAGAGCTGGTTCCTCTTAGACCCTGTGAAAGGGGGGGAAATGCTGCTGGCAGCAGCTCCCAGAAGCTGCCAGTGAAGCCACGTCTATAGGGCACAAATTTAGGCCACCAAGACTGAGCTGAGACAACAGCAGTGTCCTTTCTCCCTCTCTTCTTCTCCCTCCCAGCAGAGACCCAAAGGAGTGTGATCTAAGCTTAGTACAGGAGCAGTTCAGAAAAAGGGAGACACCACACTTGTCCCTATTCCCCTTCTACCACCAAAGATTCAGAGATCAACAGCTCTGCAAGCTGCACGAGCTCAGGAGCTTGTGAATGGCAATAATCCAACCCAAAGGATACCACGGGACTGCCATCTGGCAAAGGATCAAAGCATTTCAGGCAATGGTTCCCAGTTCCTTACCGCATCCCACACTTCTCAGCCAGGCTGAGTCTGCTTGTGCTAACCACAGGACTGAGTCCTGCAGTTAAAACACAAAAACATTGGTGGCTCTGCTGTTAGTTTGGGTTTTTTTTTCAGCTTTCCTGGAGCAAATCACATCATCTGCTTCTGAATTGCTCTGCAGCCTGAGATCCCATCTTCCATTCTTTCACAACATGTCTTGTCCCAAAGCCTCCTGGGATCCCCCTCCACAAGCCAACACAGGCTGTTCTTGTACAGACATTTGTAAATCTATTTCCAAAGGGACTCACTCCACTGCCCTGTGCTACAGTGGAACCAGGTCTGGCCCTTTGGAAACCCGGCCCAGGTGGCTGAGTAAGGGAGCAAAGCCACTGCAGGCACTCTCCAAGTCAGCCAGGGGAGTGGAAATACAAACAGCACCAGGATCTGTAACAGAACCGAACGGATGGGAATGTAGGCAGGTGGTGTACACGCAGGAAGGAATTTAGCTGCATATGTGCCAAGATTTGCATCCAGAAGGAAGGATCTCCCCCACAACACATCAGAAATCCTGGAGGAATAAAAGAATTGCAAGAGGTCTGTAAAAGAAATGCCATCACAGCATTAATTTAATGTGTCTCTGCTACTTACAGCACAGCTCTGTTACGGGAATCTAAATAAGGTCAAATGCTTTGCGGCTCCACTTACACCCAAACCTGTGCTGTGAACTCTGCAGTTAGTGCCAGGTAACTTTCACCAATGAATAGGTTCCATGTAGCAGATTTACAAGAATGAAGCTTCTTTTCTTCAGCTTAAGCAGACACAGGGGATGAAACATTTACCTGCTGCTATATCTTGTTTCCAGTTGTCACAGGCTGGTATTTCATAGCCCCCTACGACACTGCAGTGTTTGTGCCATGCTCTGTGCACGAGTACATTGACAGCAGTGACAAAAGAGGAACAGACCAAAGACCACAGCTCAGTCACTCACTCGCTGCTGGTCTCAGAGCCCCATGTGAAGTGACAGAGCTGAGATATAAGGGTTAGGTTTGGGAGAAGAAAGTAAATTTTACTTGAAAGTAAAATTCAGTTTGGAAGTGGAAAAAAACGGCTCAGAGCAGGTATGTGAGAGCCTGAGACACTGCATTTAAAAGCATGTCCATAGATATGACACTCGGGTGAGTCCAAGGCACTGACGAGTGCTCAGTGGGTCCTGAAGAACCACATCTTGCAACGCCTGGGCCTGGAGATTGCAAACTGCATCTGTAGGCAGGAAGCACCAGAAGGAGCAGCTTTCTTCATTGAGCAAGAACTAGCCCAAGCTTTCCAGCCAAACAGATTTAGCTTTCATAGCAAGCTGTTGTCTGTATTGTCCAGACTCACGGCCCCCAGTTTCAATGGAGCCCCCTGTTTTATTGAGTCACTTTTCATGCTCCCGTGGCCTGTCCACCTTTCCATTTCAACTCAGCCATAAAAATTGGCTTGGAGATTAAACTTGGCGCATGAGTTGTTAGCTGGAGAGCAAGTGGGAAGAAGTGCAAGGGGGGAGGTGAAGGGAAGGAGGTGGCAGAGGAAATATGAAGACAGAGGATTTGGCCAGGTTTGATTTACAAGCAGGAGGCAGAGTTGCTTTGGGCTTTTTCTCAGACACATTTAAAATGCCCCATTGGGCTCCAGTTCAAATCTGAGTCTGCAGCCCCATGTTCTTCAGGAAATCATTTGCCTTGTTAGAAGAAGGAAGAAAAAGACAAATTATTTGATTCAGGGAATCAAGTGTGCTGCACGTTCAGCAGCACCCCAAGCAGTAGAAAGGATTAGGTGTTGTTTTGTGGCTTTTTTTTCCTGAATTGTCTCCACAGACCTTAATACAGAGCTCAAAAGCAATTCATTCTCAGCCCCTGGGTTTAAAACAGAGCCAAGAAACAATTCAACACACAGCACACCCCCCCGGAGCCTTATTCATCTGAGGAAATAGGTCAGATTATATGGAAGTTTACAAATGAATTGAGCAAGGCTCCACAGTCTAGCTCCAGCTCTGCTGGAATTCACCCATAACTTCTACTGACTTTAACAGAAGCTAAATACAAACCAGGCAAGTTTCAACTCATGTTGTTAAGTGGACTCTGGTTTTAGTTGTCATTTGGGGAGCAGCAGTGGTACCTACAACTCCAGTTAACAGTAACACAGAGTGTATGTCCAGAAGCTGAGAGATCCAAAAGCCAGAGCTGTCTTGGCTACAGCGACCTCCTAGAGCTGCTCAAAATCATAAGATATGTGGCACAGCAATAGTGGGACCCAACCCTTCCAACTCCTCTGCTTTGATTACCAGGTGTCCCAGCTCCTCCCCCATGCTCAATATCATAAAGGAGAAAGAAGTTAACACCCAGCAGAGGCCTGTGATGCCAATACATGAATTTCCTTCTCTGCTGTTGGTCTGCAAAGATACAAATCCTTTAAGAACATGGGAAGGCAGAGGGAAACAAGGCTCCTATGATACATTTTTGTGGATAACCTGTGAAAGAAACAATATATTGAGTCAAATGATCCTGGAAATGAAAGTGACAGTTTAACATAGAGCATTATTGTTATTCATTAAATACATATCACCACACATAGATGAAGAAAAAGACTCTGCGACTTGCTAGCTCAACATCAGACAGCCAAGTGAGCTCAGAGCAAAACTAGAGATCTCCCAGAACCCTACTCTGCGTTCAAGTCAAATAAATTTCTGCTACGCAAAAGTAAGGTGAGAAGAAAACCTGTGGCAGCATCAAACAGGATGCCCTGAAGGCCACACAACCTCGTCCATGCAACTATCTCAGCAGATAGATCCTGGGCTCATATTCCCATTAACAAATCCAAAGTGACTTCACTGACGTGACTGCATTTACACAGAGCAAGTCAGGTTGCAGCTGCAGAACCAGGCTCCAGAGGCGACAGCATCCACACGCTGAAATCCAGGCAGAAAATGAAATAAATGATTCTCACCTCTGACTCTCCCCCATAAAGAAGCAGAGTTGAGACCATCAGCAGTTTAAGAACCAGACGACTGCCAGTATGTCTTTCACCCCCTGCAAACACATCAGCCTTTCCCCCTTCGCCACTATTTATGTAACAAGAAACGCCTTCTGTTCAGGAGGAGTCGTTCTCTATTAACAGAACTTGGCAAAGATCAGGAATTAGCTGTGCCAACTTTCAAGCCTGCTGCTCCAAGGCAGATGGCAGGGAAAGTATCCCAGACTTGCTCCTCAAATCTCTTCTCCCAGCAAGTAGAGAACTCAAAAGCCTGACCCTTTTGGTCAGGTATCTGTGAAGACCTAATTTCAGTGCAGGAGACAGCCTGTGCCTGGGGTGCCCTGCTCTGCAATGGGCATGCTTCCCTCCCCATGGATGAGCAAACCCTACTGCACTGCCAGGATCTGCAGGCTGAGAGCAAGGACACAGGTTTCACTGGGAGTTTTATACTTCCAGAGTCACAACAAGAATGAGGAGATGCTCTGTCCCTTCTAGTCAGTGATGCTGCTCTCATCAAAGAAACCAGCACAGCACAGGAAAGCAAATCCCTCTGGGGCAGCTGGGAGGACAGGATTCCCACAGTCACTGCCTGCCCACAGCACAAAACAAGAGCTGCAGTTGCAGAATATTCTCTGCTTCCCATCAGCAGAAGATAGCTGCTCTGCCATCCCCACCACAATGGGTCTCCCAGGAGCAGTTCCAGTGCCTGGGGGTTCAAGTCACCCCCAGGAAGGCAGATTGCACTCAGCCACTGGCAGGTGAAGTGCTGAGCACCCAGCTCTGGTGAAATCCATATGACATGCAAGCACCTTGTTCTTGCAAAAGAAGGGCATCAGCCCCAGCACTAAGCAACCCAAATTAAAGCTTTGAAGCTTGTTTTGCTAAACTTTTTGTGTCTGTATTTTCTCCCATTAATGCTGTGGCACTCCAGCTATTAATCTTCCTTGTTTTTCAATGCTATAAAGGCATGACTCAATAGCAGTGCTGAGACCTCAGCAAACTTCTCTCACAGTGCTGCAGAGGACAGTTAACGACAGCATGACAGGCAAGAGGGTCATAAATAATATTCTGCTGGGTGCCATTTCAGACAGCTGGTGTAGCTCATGCCTGAAGCACACTGCCATCAATGGGACAATTTACAACCTCGCAGTTAAGCCCACGCTGAAACATATTCTGGACTGGGGTCAATGGAAAGTCTCTTGCTGACTTCACCCAGAGCTGGATTAAGCACTTAACTCTTACGTCGTCTCCTCCATGTTCCTGAATTATTCATTAAGGGCCAGACACTGCAATCCATACTCACACTGTGCTTAATGTGTCCTTTAAATTGACTTGCACTAAGTCTGAGTCACAGGCACCACAGCACCTTACTCTTCAAACAGCCTCAGTGAATGCAGCAGAGCTATTCATGAAATAAGGTACTCCCTCTGCCACAGGAATGGAGGCAGGATCCAGCCCTTAGAAAAGACATCAGTAAGGCTAGACCTCAGAGAAAATTCACCCTGGTAAAGCTGCATCAAGATGAATGAACTCCAGTAAATCTGTGTGAAATCAATCATTTAAAGAGATAGCCTGTTCTGTGTTATCACAGGGGAGACATAAGGGAGTGCTAGAAACTAATATTTCATTGTTAAACTTCATCACAAGGTCTGGAAACACATTCCCCTGCCCCTGGCCACACATTCAGAGAGCCAAATGGCAGCTTGCACACACATCTCATCAGGACTGTTTTATCTCTCTATGGAGAGAGAAACAGGGAGGCGTGTAGAAAGGAAGAAGGCAATGGACATGTTCCACTCCACCTGTCTGGCACACAAGAACAAAAAGTAAATGGGACTGCTTGTCACCAAGGAGGTACCAAGTACCCACACCTACCAGCAACTCCTCCTTCCAGTAACCAGGCCTCCCAGACCACATTTACTGGCTCGGATCCCGAAATCCCCTGATGCTGCTTTAACAGTAGATAAACTCACATCACAGGAGAGCTGACTACTGAGTATCTTTCCCAAATCTACAGTCAGATACTTTTAAACAAACAAAGGATAAAAAAAATTAGCCAATCAGGTAAGTGAAAGGAGAAATCTTGTGTACTACATTGAGAAATATATCAGGGTTTGGTTTTTCAGAATGAATTAATCTGTTCAGTTCTCATTTATGTTAGTGCTTGATAAGATTAGAGGATTAAACTAGCTGTATGCTAAATGCTTTGTGCTAAAGAAAGTCTTGCCAGGATTTACTGCATGTTGGCACACACAGAGACTGTGGCAGCATCACCCAGAGACCCTGGGACTCACGGTAGGACCTGTTCAAACTTGTGAAATAAAAATCACAGCTTATCCAGATTTTCCATATGCCGTCAGGGTGTGAACTCCTATTCCTCTCCAGTTTCAGTCAAGCTTACTTATTAAGTACTTGTACCCAACAGGCAAGTCTGTATAAGCAGCACTTATCTCAGACCACTGGCATCACAAGAGGATTTCAGATGTGCTGTGGTTTTTTGGATGTTAACACTGGATTCATACCCTCTCCCAGTGCCATACTGAAATGCACACACCCTATCCCTCTCAGCCATCCAGTTCCATACATATACACACACACACCTTGCAGCTTCCCCCATAAACTCCTGCACAATACAGCTGGTTAAAAACACTCCTCATTGTCAGTTCAGAAATGACAGATACTGAAGTGGTTGAAGTTCTGTTCACTTTTTCTATTGACCTGGCAAAGGCATTTGTGATGTTTAATTCATTAATGCTGAAACAGATCCCATGAGGCGTGGCCAAGGACAAACCAGGTATTGAGAGAATTTTTAGCACCTAACAAAGGCATTCTCCCCAAACCCCTGAAAATAACAGAGATTTCACCAGTGTGAAATCCTTCATTTCTGTGCCCCCAAATTACACACAGGCAGTCAGATATCATCACCTTGACTCGCTATAACAGGGCCTTCCTCCACTGTTGTAAAGAGACAGCATGCACCATGGGGGTATTTGTCAATATGGGTAAGAACACTAGAATATAGCCAGCAAGGTAAATCTAGATAGCCCACCAGTGACTTCAGGTGTTGGGGTTTTTTTTCCACCCCTGAGGATGCATTTGGCCCTATATGTCGGAGAAACTGAATCAGAGTCTTCACCACGGTGGGTAATTGGAATGATGCTGATTCTACTTCCCAAACACCAGCCTGGTTCTCACATATTATACCTTTACATATTGCTTTGGGCCATTTGTCCCTTAGCTTTCCTCTGTAAACAGTTAAACACCGAGGGCTGGTTTCCCCTTGGATCATTCTTCTGTTAGATGAGCATTCTCCATCCATAGCAGGGTACTTTCCCCATGGGAATACAGCAGGTATTCATAGGGGCAGCAAGAAGAAAGTAGGAATGGATCTTTTATCATATTAAGCATTTCTATTCCATCTTTGTTGTCTTTTTCACAAGCTCGGGTCTGTTTTATTCCAGGCTTAGGGAATCAAACTATAAGGCTCCAAAGGGGTAAGAGACTGGCTTGATGAGTCTAACCTCTGAAGATGCATCCACTGTAATAGGAGAAGCACAGCTATTGAAACACCTCCCTCCAATACAGTTATTGTGCTGCTAGTTTCCATTTAGACACACAGCCTAAAAGAGCAATCAAAGGAAGCTGATGCTGTGGATAATATCCTTATCAACACTTCACAAGGTTGTTGGGGAAGAAGAGGGAAAAATATTGTCCCTGAGCAAAGTTTCACTGGTGAGAACAGAAAGCTGGTTTCAAAAGCTCACACAAAGTTTCATGGGAAAATTATTTTTTAAAAATGAGCTTTTAGGGTAGCACATTTATGTGCATCACCATGTGGCTTTGTGAGAAAAGTCTCTGTATTTATTCTGCCATTTGAATTGTAAAAGTACTTCTCTTCCCATACACCAAGTTCTCATCCCACTTCACTTGAGTCATGCCTTGCAGCCACAAAAGAGGGCACGCATCAGCCTTGTTTTAAAGGGACTCCTTGCTTGCATATTACATTAAACCCTACCAGACTCAGCACAGCTGTCACAATACTATCCTAATAATTGCATAAGCTAAGGTTGCTAACCAGCACGTTGCTATGCCCGTGCTCAAAACAAAAGTGCAAGCTAGAGAAGATGCAGCAGCAAGGCAGATGCAAGGTGCTACACACACCCGAGGGACCTGCTGCTTTCGTCTTACTCCCTCCATCAGAGGGTCCCAATTATTCTCAGCTCCCAGCAGCTCTCACCCTTCTCAAGTGCTTTCAAATATCTGTGCTGTGGCAACCAGCCCCACTCTTTTGGTTCAGTTGTCACATCGGCAAACAGGAAAGGACATGAACCAGTTCATTTTCCCCGGGACACGGGCTGTTGGGCTGGCATGGTTTTGGGGACCACATGGAATAGGAAAGGCCCAGGATCGGGCAGCACCAGGGACTGCTGCTAAGCAATGTGATGCCTTTACTATGTGACCTGAAGTTTGTAGGCAGAAAAAGTCAATTTCTACACAAGCCCTTGGGAAACAGGAAGGTCACCTTACACGTGCCAGGTACAGGAGTCTCTTTACTTCTAGACAAACCTCTGACAGCAGCTCCTGTCAGAGATGAGCATCCTGCCTGGCTGGACCTGCTAACATCCCTGAGCGTGGAGAACGGCCCTGCTGGCTTTGCCCTCCTCAGGGATGCAGGCCAACCCTCCGTGAAGCCGGGGACACAAAGCTGCTCAGTTCTGGAGCCCAACTTTTCCCTCCGGAGAACAGCCCTGCTGCAGGCACAGCTCAATCAGCTCATTATCGAGGCAGCCTCCCCGGGAAACGCTCTGCTCCGTGCATATTCATGAACTCTCCGGAGCTGCCAGGGAGAGTTGGCTAAACACACAACCGAGGGATTTAGCTCTTGGATTCGCAGCGAAAAGAAAATAACGTGGGGGGAGCTGGGGGTGCGTGGAGGGGTTAAAAAAAATATAATAAAGAGAGTAAACTGCGGAGGGGGGGAAGGGGAGCGACTGCAAACCGTGCTCTCCTCTACCCACCGCCTGCCC
>VZRW01000914.1:1323499-1417548 GCA_013398125.1 Aegotheles bennettii | reverse complement strand
GGAAGGCAGCTTCCCCCTACCCCCCCGGGAAGGCAGCCCCCCAACCCCGGGAAGGCAGCTTCCCCCTACCCCCCCGGGAAGGCAGCCCCCGAAAGGTACCGGGAGAGGCCGCCGAGGCCGGGGGCTCAGAGTGCACCTCGGCCAATGCCGGGACTGCCCCGTCCACCCCCAGCGGGAGCCCTTGGTTTGGAGGCTCCCGCTGCAGAGTGAAGGAGGTGCCCCGTGTACCGAGCTCCGGAGTGGGGAGCTGGGAACCCGGCTCTGCCGGGGCAGGCACCGCCAGCACCCCGGGACAGGGCGGATCTTGGAGCAGAAACCGCCAGAAACTTTGGCAGCACCTGAGCAGTGCTGCAGGTCCAGCCCGAGCTGAGAGCTGGGGCTCGGGGAAGGACTCACCTGGTTTCCTTGCTGGTTCTCTCACCACTAGATAAATGCTCTCTATAGGAGGCATCTATATGCGTTCAGTGACAGATGTATGCAGCAACAATCCCTGAGCTAAGCAGGAGTCGTTAATAGGAGGTGGCAAGGCAATTAACTCGGGTTGGTTTCATATTCATGCTTGCAGCCAGGCATTCTGCACGGCTGGCCACCCAGCTTGACCACAGACCCTTGACTTGGCTTTCAGGAGTCAAAAGAGCCCTGATAAAGACATCCCTGAGTACAGGGGCTCTGCTCGGTGTTGACAGGAGTCCCTAATGACTGTGCTGGATACAGTGATCTTGAATTTATTTATTGTGCACTCTGTGTGACTCACTCCAGTTTTGGAGGCAGGGGGAGAACACCATTCCCACTATCCTTGGCCTGTTCATGGACCTGTTACTACAGTGTGGGCTCCTGCAAGAGCAGGATTATGTCAGTAAATTGCTGAACAGCTACCTGATAGGAATGGCTTCTAATCAGGCGACATGACAGAGGTGACCTAAGCACATGCTTGTTTAATTGAGTGTTGATGGTGCCTAAGGAAATGATCCCCCACCCTAGTTTTTCGATAGATTTATCAAGTCAATAACAAATAGAGAGCAGCACAGTAACACAGGCCCGTCACCCGAGTCTGTCTCCAGGCAGGTGGCTGTGTCAGAGGCAGTGCACTCTTTCAGATGAATCACTCAAAATGAGGAGGAAGCCAGGCAGACAAAGCCAGACCATCATCTTCCTTGTGGGGCTCCAGGAATGCAAATTTAATGAGGCTCCTGAAGTAAAATTGCATTCCATGAGCTTTGTGCCTTTCTGCCAGTGATGGAGTTCTCTGCAGAGAAGGTGATGGTGAAGGGTTTAGCAATTCTGTTGAAAACTCCAAGTGTACAGCAAAGGGGAAAATCACCTCTTCTAATTTTGCCGGTGATGCGTGCGGAGCCCACGCTGATGGCAGGGACAGCACTCAATCAGTCACACAGCAGAGCCCAGCAGACCACAGGGAGTGATCCATCAGCACTGCACTCAGACAACAACAGAATTCTCCTCGGCAGCGTTCCCCACAGCCCCCCCCAGGCACAGGCAGGTCCACACGTGTGAGCCCATGAGCCCCCTGCTCCCCTCCACAGACACAGAGTGATGTTGACACCCCTGCTCACAGGTGAGCTGTACCCATCTTCCTGCACACAGAAGTACACCAACGTGACAGCTTTAGCTTTTAAAACCTGTCCATGGTTTTCTGACAGCATAAGTACTTATGATACCTAACTTCACCATACACGTGTCACAGGGCTACAGTAGCCCTTAGCTGAACTAGAAGTTTCTCCTGCTGTGTTAGCACCTACAATGTATCCATGAAGAATATGCCTTTCCCTGGAAATACAGAATCACAGAATCACTTAAATTGGAAGGGATCTTAAAGGTCATCCAGCCCAACTCCCCTGTCTTGGGCAGGGACATCCACCATTAGACCAGGTTGCTCAGGGCCCCATCTAACCTGGTCTTGAACATCTCCAGGGACAGGAATCCACCACCTCTCCGGGCAACCTGTTCCAGTGTTTCACCACCAGTGTTTTACCCCTCACACGGAGACACTCAGACTGCCACTTCCATCTGTTAAATATCACCCCATGAGCACACAGGGGTCTGCACAGCACTCAAAAAGCCCCATAATGGAATACTCACTTGGATGGGAAGGGGTGATCGGGGGGTTGACAGTCCTCCTCTATAGCAACTTCTCTGATTTCAGCCTTTTTCATTCTGCATTGGAAGGAAAGAAAACATTTCAGATATTTGGGGGTGGAAAGGGCAGCATGGTGCATAGTGGAAACCTCCATACCTGGCTTAACATTTCCTACCGTGCCCGCCTGTGCTATCATTTCCCTCCCTCAGGCCCCACAGAAGTGTTCAACAAAACAGCATGTGTTACCAAAATGGATAAATAGTTCATTACTAGTTTAAATCAGCGACACCACACATGTTTTATTCAGGCACAGGTTAGGACTGTCTGCATCAGCAGCAATATCTGTGTGGATAAACACGAGCGGTACCGAGCTGTGTGCACACACCCCTGCCCAAAGGTTCCAGTGCTTTTATTGCAAACTCCACTCACAATGCAAATGCATCTACAAAGAATTAGCATTATTTGTGGCCTTTATTAACCCAAAACGTGCACGGGCAAACAGGTAGCACACTCAGATGTGTCCTCATTAACCACACAGGTACACAAACACACGTGTGACACCAAGAGACATTAGCACTGTACTGCAGTCTTCCTTAGTGAGCTCTGTATTCACAAACGCCTGGCTGCAAGCAGGCAGGAAAAGGATTGCTGCTGCACCTAAAGCCATTCCCAGCTAAAGGATGCCTTTTGGAGTTGGGAAGCTGAAGGTAAACATCTTCTCCTTTATTCATGCTGTCTAACCTTCTCACAGTCTCAGCACGACTGCCTTCCATGCCCAAATCAGGTACCCTCAGCCACTCCGCATGCTTATATTTATGGCCCCTTTTCGAAATTCTGACTGCTCATCTACGCAGAATAAAACTACCCAAGCAATCTCTCCTGTTCAGGTGCTCATTACTAAAGCGTTAAATAATGCCAGGCAGGCTCTCTCAGGCCTTGTAAATTTTATCTGGGGGACTTTCAGCTTCCACAAGGTCTATTACAGCCTGATTGCCTGAAAGGCTGTCAAGCCTGTACCAGACAGCAAGCTGTACAGCAGAGAGGGCTGGGTAACAACTGAGCACTGAACTCCTGTTAAACACTGCTGCTGGCTCAGGAGCCAGGCTCAGGAAGGTGAAATGCCTACGGTGTGAGTACGTACGCATGAGTGCACGCAGAGTCTGCCAGGAGTCCCTGGAGAATACACAGGGCACTGGTGTTTGTAAATGAACTCGTGTGCTTGGCTGTTAGAGAGAAGCATTGGGACGGAAGGGTGACACCGTGCATGAGTGTGGGATTGTGGGTGCATGGAAAAGCAGTGGGCTCATGTGTGTGGGTCTGATCTGAGCCACACAAATGTCACTGTGGGGTAAGTGCTTAGGAGTCAGTGGGGTTTGTGGCAGCACAGCTGAGAACAAAATCGGGCTCTGTGAGTTCAGACATTTTCTCTTTCAGCAGCTTTCTCCAAGTGTTTGCTATTAGCCAGGGCTCAAAGCAAGGCTGTTTGAATAACCAGTAAGCTTAATAAAGTGGAGAGAAAATAATGGAGAAACCCAGGAAGAAAAGGCAATAGCCCCCAAAGCCGGAGCGGTTTTGTATCATCATTTGCCAGCTTTTGTCCCAGGAGAATCTGCAATACATCCAACAGCCCTCAGCTCCTGGGGGCAATCCCTACAGGATACTGAGCCACAGATAAAGCATATTTCCAGAGGAAAGGAATGGTGAATGGGGACAGAATGCTCAGTTTAGAAACATTCCTCAGCCTTTTTGAAGTTGTGCTCTTTGTTTCCTACCGTCTTCCTGTCAGAGAACTCAGACCTTTCCTCCTCATCCTTCCTAACCCAAACATCCTGCTTGATGGAAAGGGATATTTCCCATCTGTCTGCAAAACTAACAAAGCCTCATCTCAAGCTATTTCTATGTGCTGTGTATTTATAAACCTCAGTCTTGACCTGATCAAGCAAAACAGCTTCCAGTTACCACCGACTCAGGCAACCCCAGCACTCAAAAATGATGTGAGACATTTCCCAGACGCAGAAACAATCCCTTCCCCAAAGAGCACAGAGGTGAAGGCACACAGCCAGGCAGCTCCCTCTTTTATTGGATAACATTTCTCATATATTTCACGGGAGCCAGATGGCACCATCTGAACAGCAGTGAGGCTGGAAAGCCTTCGGCCACATCAGCGAAGGGGAAGCGTGACCCAGCCCTGGGCGTGCAGAGGCTCCGCGCCGGAGCCCGCTGCGGCTCAGGCAGAGTGCAGCTCTGTACAGTCCTACACCTCGGAGGGCAGGAGGAGTCTCCCCAGTTCTGGAGCTCTCTGGGAAAGGGAGGCCCATCTGCAGATTGCCTGAGAAAAAGAAACAGCTGTAGAGAGATGGAGTGTGTCCTAACCCCCTGCATGTGAGGCCTTCTCCTTGCAATTAAGAGAAGCTAATGGTTTTATGGGAGCTGTTTGTTCAAAAGGCCTTCACTGCACTGCTTAATGTAGTTCCACCAGCATTCCCCAGAGGCTTCCAGACTGCATTAGTATCCCACAGCTCACTCCCTAACCAAACAACCTAACCACCCTGGCGTCTCTGCCCAGGACGTATGGAGTGTAGGATTATCAGGGCTGCCAAGCCTCCTGTGCTCGCCTTTCCACTGGAGTCTTGAAGCCCCAGGATGTCATGAATATTCACGACATAAACATTAGCAATAAGGATTGTGCAATTTGGACAAAAATACATTTTAGGCAAAAGAACTGGGAGAAAACAACTGAGAGAGAATCTTTTACTCCTGAGCTCCGGGAACTACTGAATAGCATTTTCCTGAGCTGTAACTGGTGGTTTTAAAATGCAAATCAGTCTTGGGTTTTTGAGAGACATTGCAAAAAAGAAAGAAAAAAAAAAGACCCATGCAGCAAAGCTTTATTGTATTGTAATGAATGCGGGATTTGCAGAGCTGCTTTGTGCCAGTGAATGCACAGTGGATGCAGGCCAGGGACTCAAGAAGCCCTGAGGCTTGTCCCCAGCTAGCTCTGCCACTGACTCACTAGGCAACCTTGAACATGACATCCTTTCCTCTGTTTCAGTGTTCTCATCAGAGGACGCAGGGGAGGGGAGAGAGATGAGGCCATTTCTGTGCCTTCTGCTGAGGTTATACATTATGGGCCACTCCGAGGCGGAAGTCAGCAGAACAAATGCAGCAGCTGTCTCCCTGCAGAGATCGATGAACTGGGGTACTGTTGCCCTGTTCATAACAGTCTTCCTCTGGCAGATGCTGCTCAATCTCTATAGGAATATTCCTATTGCTATTCCACAGTTCATCTTTGGCCCTTGTGTCTCCCTTGCGTTTTTCTATAGAGAGGGTTCCCTCCTTGAGCCCCAGAGTCTGTAGAAAGCCCTCTGCAATAGTTTAACTCTTTTTCACATCCACCTGTAAAGCATCTAATACCCTTTTACCTGCCCTCTAGTTAAAGAGCTGTCCCTAAATAGACTCTGCCACACTGATCATAGGGAGAGTTGAGCATACAGGGGAAGACATAATAAAGGAAGTGTTACTACAGATAGATTTTCTTCAAAGTATTCCTGTTATAAACATAAACAATAACAATTTATAAAGAGGCAGGATGCTCCGAAGCACATCACAGCCCAGAGGACCCCTCTATTCCTCTATTCCTAGATGCCCAGGATCCACTTGGGGATCTTCAATAAGTCACTCTGTTATCTCTGCCTTGGCTTTCCTCTAGCCTGTGCTCCCTTCTGTACACCTGGTGGTGGAAGAGCTTTGGGGTGTCATTTATTTGTCGACTGTTGCCTCTTCTTATTCACTACTTTCCTCACACTCAGACCCAAGTGACAGTGAACTCTGAAGGGGAAATTGGTGATTTCTAAACTTGCCCCTTCAAAGCTGTACTCTCCACCACAGTCTGCACATCCCTCCTCATACTGTGCCCAGCAATGCTCTCAGCACTGAAGGAAGGCTGCTGAGTCTGGTGTTTAGAAACTAAGTTCACTCCACAAGGTCACATCAAGGAGGCCAAAAATCAGTCAGCTGGCGCTTGCCTTCACTTATTACTCACCAGAGAGAATATTAACTTGTAAAGCAGAGGCAAAGAGTGCCATATTCCATTACCAGTCCCCTGAGCCCCCCCGACACCACAGAGGGAGATCTGTTAACTGAGCTCTTCAACTGGATTTTCACTGACAGAAATGCCCTGGCAGCTGCCTGACCTTCATGTACCAGAAGTCTCAGGTCCTCTCAGCTGTTGTGTGTCACAGACAGAAATCACTCGGAGCCTTCTGTGTCCTGATGCATTCCAGAAATTATCTCTCTGATCAAGGCAAGATCCCAAAGGAGGAATAGACCACAAGAGAAGCAGTCACACCAGAGAAAACTCAGAGCATTTCAATAATAAAAAGCCAAGCTGTTTAAATCCAGATGCCAAAAGGTAGGTTTTCAAATCCATATTTAAATGCCTAAGCATCAGACCTGAAGCTCCCATTACCTGACACAGAATTTGTGAGTGCTCAAAGCTTTTCAAATGTGGCCATTTGTTTCCAAATATATAAATAGGAATAAAGAGCTTCTCAAAAAATGTGCTACTGTTCCAGCAGAAAATTTCAGCTCCTCACTGGAACACAAATCTTTGAGAGGCACTGTCTGGAACCAAAATGTATTAGTTTAAGCTGAAATATTTGGGGTTTCAGATCTTCCTTTCTGAAGTAATAAAAATAAAATATGCTTAAGCAAAGCATCCTTCCTTACTCCTTCCCCACCAGCTATGCCGTGGGGACAGTCAGCAGGTTTTGCATATTAGCAGTAACAGTACAAAAGTGCTTCTGAGAATCAGGTGGGAGAAATGCCCAGGGAAGCCAGAACGGAATAAGAATCACAAAAAAAGGAGGACAAGAAATTAAACTAAACCATTCACATGCTGAAACAAGGGTGCATACCCACTACCACTTCAGAGACACCAGAAAATGTTGCTAATCTCTTCAGCTACTGGAGAACCAGGAGAGCTTGCAGAAGTGATTATGGGTCAGAAAATTACCAGAAAGCAAAGAATTCATATAAAAATTAAAAGATTCCCAGAAAGAAAAAAAAATTCTAGCAAGGTTCTAGCTCAAAAAAATCCTAATGAAACAAAAAATTCCTAGGAAGGTTCTAGGTCAGAAATTCCTGGCAAGCCAAAGGACTTCTCAGAATCAAACCTTCCTCTCCTGGTATAAATCACCCTGAACAATATGTGTGAAATGTTCCACTGTGCACACAACAGACTCAGGCTACATTCTGGCCTAATGATTAATGCAAGAGAAGGTGTCATTCAAATTCCACACATTTATATCAGGTATTTTTCCTGCTAATGTTACCACTGTGGAAAAAAAATTAAGTGTGGAGGGAAAACATGGACTAAATTCATAGCTGCTATAAATCAGTCCTGTTCCATTTTGACCTCAGAAAGGTTGGCCAGTTCCTAGCAATGGAGCATATGACTCATTACCTGTCCATTCAAACACCCAGTAATGGTATCCGCTTGGCAAATAAATCTTCTGCACCCCCCTCTAAAATAGCACACACAGAGTTATCTCAGCTATTTATATATTGGGAAACTAAGCAGCTAAATGTTCCTTTCACCTCCGGGTCCTTCCACCCAGACAAGAAAATCATCCCGCCTTAGATTATGAAACAGAATAAAAGCTTGTGCTGTGTTCATACCCCGAGCAAACAGCACAATAGAAACCCTCCCCCTGTCCTCACTGAAGCTTTGTGTATTGCTTTGTGCAGACATTTCCATCTGAGCATCAGTCTGCTTGATCTGCTGATGTCGGAGCAGGGCTGTTCCACCCCATGGGTGAGGAAGCCAATGACTGGTCTGGTTCTTTCTGAGAGAGCAAGCAAAAGTGGCCATGTGAGCAGCCCAGGCAGGCAGGAGAGGTGGATTGCCTTTTGCAAGAGGGTGGCTTCTGACAGGCCAGCTCTGCCTGTTGTGGTGGCTCAGGATCATTCAGTAGAGCCCTTCATATGAGTGTCAGTGGGTTTGTGTCCATACAGAAGACTGTGAACCACAGCCATGGCAGTGTGGGGACAGATCCAGCTGTGCTGCCTCCAGTGTGGAAGTGGTGACCTCCAGCAGAGGCTGCAGCTGAGAACTAGAACCATGGCTGCAAAAGAGCCCCTGGTCTCTCAAAACGGAGAAAAGTGTCCCCTGGGAGGGACAGTGTTATTAGTGTAAAGGTAAAGTGAGAAATATGAACAGGCAAGCAGACAGCTGAAACATAAGGAAAAGCTGAACTGTACATAAACCCAGATTGGCACTGATTAAATATTCTTAGGCAAGAAACAGACAGCATGAAAGACAGGAAGATGGAGGGAGAGATTTAGAACTGAACTTAATACTTCTGTGATTTATTTGCATTAAGCTCAAGCAGTGTGTGTGGCTTGGGTTTTACTTGTTTATTTTGCTTCCCAGACTGCCTCAGGTGCTGGCAGAGAATTGTTTTGTTGAAGATGCAGTCCATGGGATGTTTTGGAAATTCATTGTCCCTGGGGAAAAATGAGGAGAGCTTTATAAAATTCTGGAAAATGTCTGCAAATTCTGAAACGCAAAGGAGTTACACGTGAAGCAGTCTGGATCTCCTCCCTATTGTGACAGCCTAGCTTTGTCTGCTCAGAGCCAGAAGACCTGAAACTATCATCAGCCTTCTTACTGCGCTTCACATGAGGACATTCTGCAAATTATGGAAAATTTGTCCATCCAGCCATCCTGCAACAGATGGCAAAGCAGTGAGAATGGCCAGAGCTGGAGGGTGGCATGGATGTGTTTACTTTAATAAGGCCCAGAGATTAAAGTTCCACCAGTGACCAGCAGCAGTCTGTTACATTCATTCATTTATAATTATTTCCCATTTTCTCCTGCAGTTACATTTTAGATTTGTAGTTATTTGGATCTCTATAACCATACAAGGTAGCTCACATGACCCTGTCCCAAAACAGGGCATCCAGGATCCCCCTTATAATCCAAGCCCAGGCATCAATCTGTGGGACACTGAGACCCTCTCAGCCTGCAAAAATAGGACTGTGGTCTTGCAGAATGTCTTCTGCTGTGGTCAGGCTGTCTGAAAGAGCAGGATGGAAAGTGAAAAAGCAGGGGAATATGTGGGTACAGGAAGGAGAACAGAGAAAAGGGAAAAAGAGTGAAGGAGACGGGTGAGAGGATTAAAATGGTGCCACAGGAGAACTACAGCACAGGACTGGTACCTGTAATCTCTGCTACAGAATCTCTGTAAGATCGATAGAAAAGCTACAGAGGAGGAACTTTCTTCTGTCTGGCATGAAACTCCAGGAAAAAAATTAATAGGAAGAAAAAGGAGAAAGTTAACTAGGAATAGGAGACAAAGTCACTTAAGTTGTGCAGTTAAAACTGCAGCAAATCCAGGTACATGAATGCTGCAGAAAGGGGAAAGGAGAGGTATGTAATGGAGCAGCTTGTTTGAACATCTAAAAAATCAGTTGCTTGCAGATGTAATGTGTTCCATGCTGCCTGCAAAATCTCAGCTTGGAGCACCATCCATTTCCTGGGCGCTCAAGCACCAGGGAGCTGCACTCTCTCAGGTGCTGTTTGCTTTTGATGAATGCTGCTGTGACAAGTGCATTAAACCCAGTGAAAAAGAGCTTTATTAGACTCTGAAAACCAGGGTCCACCACTACCCAGCCTACTTATAAAACAGTCTGGCTTGAGAGCGATGCCAGCTTTCCCCAGGGCATGCAGGAAGGCATTGCTTATGCTGCATGAGCCCTCCCACATACATCTATTCCATGCCCTGCAACAGAGGGCAAGCTGGGTAGCTGCCACATCTCTTTCCTACAATTACCAGTGTTTCTTTTCAAGAAGACTTGGTTTCAGTGGCAGGTTATCATGAAAGCCTCAAGTGGGCTTCAGGAAATTGCATACCACCACTCCTCATCCAGTTTGCAGGAGATCCCTGTAGGTGGAACTCAAATGGAGTCTAATTATGGTTTTGACTTATGGGATTCAGCCCATCACAAGAAAAGTCTGTGTGTAAGCCAAGTCAAAGGACAGAGATGTGGTTTGATCTGCTCTGTGCTTTAATAAAACCACAGAGTCATTATCCAGCTCCTGTTTCCAGGGAGCGGCACGAGGGTGAGAGCTTTCCCTCACTGTGACTCCAGAACTCAGCCAAAGGCTGACAGGCAGATGGAGTGTCACTGCCTCCTGCTGTGGCTCTGATTTATGACAACTCTTCATTGGTGTTTGAGCCAAGGATGGTGCCAGCCCAGTTGTGACCTTCTCCACCCCTGGGCCTGAATCCCCAAACACTCCCTATCTCCAGGCATCTTTTGCAGGGAATCTCACTCTCTGTTCCTGTAATGAGTTGCACAGCACGATATGGAATTAGCAGAATCTAAGTTATTAATTGTCTATAACAATTAGCCAGGACGCCTGGGCCTTCAGGCACCTTCGTTATGTGTGGGAGCCAATTAGAGTCTCATACATATTCATGCCACTTCATCCACAAACTGTGAGAGCTGCTTCCCCATCTCCTTTACTCTGACTTGTATCTGGCCCAACCTGAACCAGGAAGGAGAAGTAGTTCCCTTTCCCTTTCCCTTTCCCTTTCCCTTTCCCTTTCCCTTTCCCTTTCCCTTTCCTTTCCATTCCTTTCCCATCTCACTGAAATTAAATATTTGCTGTGGCCATAATTGATGAATGGAAATGCAGAACTTGCACATTTAACAGTCAAGAACAGAAATCACCCAGGCAAACCTCACTCGTGCCTTAAAGAGGAGATGGAGAGATTTTGCTGGACCCCTCTCCCTGCAGTCACCTGCTCTATCAACATAACCATAATACATCACCCAGCTGAGCTTGAGGAGAGATTCTCACAGTCAGCAACCACCTCAACCCCATCTGAGAACACAATTTCCAAAAGAGCAGCTCTCATGGTGTAGATCAGTGTGGTCAGTGTATTGCCAGCGAATCTGATGGATCCTGACCAGTTCATATCCACTGAGGACCTTGGCAGTAAGTGCTGAGTGAGGCACTGGGCTGCACCAAGTCACTTAATGCTCACGTGTCTGATTTCCATGGGGATGCTAATGCTTCATGGCTTCCCAAGGTTGCTCTATAAATATCCACGTGCTGTGTTCCTAGGAAAACAGCAACCCTGTGAATACATCACTGAAACTATGCTTGACCTCAACAGGAGGTGCTGGGGTGAGTGCATGGAGCTGCAAGTGAGCTCCAACAGGAGTGCCTTCACCACGGTGAGGGCAGAGCCCAACCGAGCAGGGACACGTGTGTCTTGAGAATCCATTGATCCACCAAAGTGCCCATTTAATATCTCACTCACAGCAACTATCCAGGAGCTAAAATGTTAAATCCATAACCTGTTCTCTCAATTTATTGTCCTGAAGGCCGTTACGGCTTTTGTGAGCTTTGGAGTGCAAAAAAATGTTAGAAACACACGTTATTTATCAGACACAGCAGAGTGACTCCTCCTCAGCCATCCCTGTCTGCTGCGGAAATAAATCCCTGCTCTGTGTTTAGGAAACAAAGCTATTTCTGTCACATAGGAGACCAGCTGAAGCTTTTGAAAGAATCTGATTTTAATATTGCTAATGTTTGCTTTTTGTTTTTGTTCACCCAAACAACTTTCTGAAGGGGCTCGATTGATTTTGCCTTTCCAGTCCTTTTTAATCATCCTCTTCTCAGGCTGGGAAGAGGCTGGTTACAATTTTCACAAGTGACTTGTGATTTGGGCTGCTTCACTTCCGTTACAGATACGATCTCAGTAAAAATCAATAACAAATTAAATCACAGTAAGCAGCGTGACCAGTGAAAGAGTGGCTGTGGGCTGCGAGAGAGAAAGGGTTTGTATTTTTTTAAATTAGAGAGAAATTGAAAAAAGATAATTTTGTGGCTTCATCAGAAGTGCCCGTGTTAGAAAGGCACTGGAATACACAGAAGGTACTTTAGCATCCTACATCATATTAACTCGTGACTAGGACACAGTATTGGCCACTGCTGGAAAGTGGAACACTTGTGTAGTACACTGCACAGCCTGGCTCTTCCCCATTACTCCTGATTAATGCCATCTAATACCATTAACTTGAAGAAAGTTCCTTCTGATTTAACTCCAGTATGAGATCAAGACCAGATTCCTCCAGGGGTAAAGAGCATGTAATGCAGTCTTCTGCTCGAGCCTCCTACACATGGTTTCCAGTTCCTCTGAGCCTGTGAGGAACAAACCTTTCTGTTTTACATTAACAAACCTGGGAGCTCCCCAGGGCAGTGGGAGAGACACCATATACAGATTTTAGGTCTCCTCTATGTGCTTTTCAGAGTCTGTTTCATTTCCCAACATACTCCCCTGAATGACAACAGCAGTGTGATTCAAATTGCCCACAGTAACTTCTGGACTCTGATGATCTCAGTGTCTCAGGTTATTGGCTGGTTTTATACAAAGGTTCCTAGCATGTTGCAATCTGGGACTAGTAAATGCAAACATTTTATCTCTCAACAACTTAATTTAACCTCTCAGCTATCTGCTGCTTTCTTTCTTCCCCCTTATCTGCTGCCTAGTTCACAATTTTCCCCTTTTTATTGCAGGCATTCTGCTTGTTAGAGGAACTTTGCAGAAGGGCAAACAGAGCAGTATTTGATGTTATGCTCTCTGTTTAGAAGTTTGTTTCTCTTTCTTCTTTCACTACATCAATATTAGCATGTTGATTCATAAGCAAAATAAAGTGTATAAATATACTCTTTTTCTTCCTTTTGAGTCACAAAACTCAGAGTTATGGTTCCCACAGGGACTGTGACTCAACCCCAATATGCATTTATGTTAAGAGCAGGGAAATTATCACCCAAGGCAGCAGTGAATATGTGTGAGGGGATTGATCACATTACTGACAGTGGAAGGACTGCAAAAAGTTGAAATCCCAATGAGGTGAAACATTTAAGGTCTGTTTGTGACAAGATATTGCACCAAAAAGAAAAGAAAACATCTCAGAGATCTTGATCTCTATGGGTATAAATGGGATTCAATCTTGCAACATGCAGAACTACCTGACTGGGATGGTGTTACTTTTATTATTGAACTCCACTGTCCTCAAAGATGCAAAGGCACTCCAGAGCCAAAGATAGTGCCATTGAACATACCTGTGTATGCATCTCCCTTGAACAGAGCTGATGGGATGACCCAGAACCACATACAGCTGAAGAGTCCAACAGAAAGGCAACAGGTCCCCATGTCCCCCAGAACAGGGTATGCACTGTGTACCAGACCACAAAGCTAGAAGTGTCACTAGGGGATCTACTGCATGCACATCCACAATCTGTCATACATCACCCCTTTTCCAAGCCTGTATGTCACCCTCATTTCCAGCTGCTCTCTAGGGGAAGCACAATTCTGAAATACAGCTTCTTAGAAAGGATTGGAACCCATGGAGATACAGATGAAAGGCTGGCAGCATCTACAGGCAAGAGGGCTTGGCCCCTCCAGCTCTTCTGTGCTCTGGCTGCCAAAATAGCCAATCACTGGAGGGAAGTCTTTTAAGCATGAATTGCATCCCAGGGGACTTTGGCTAAGTTATTCTAATTATTTGTACAGTCAGATGAAAGAGCAACATGTTCCCATTTCATAAAGGCTTTAGCAAATAGAGTCCACCAGGTGCTGATGCTCCTTTGTGAGGTCTAAGAGCTGAGAACTAATTAGTCCTAAATTACAGCTCTGACAAAGACACAGTGAGGAAGCAGAAAAGAAGTACACAAGCCAAACCACTACAACATCCTTTCAAATGGCAGATCAAACAGGCACCACCACTTCAGAAGTCCAAAGACGCCTTGAGCAACTGGTTGGTATTTACATTAACCAGCAAGGAGAAAGGCAGAGGAGGGTAGGAGAAAAGAAACAGAAAAAGGGTTGGCTCTCCTCAGTCCCCTCTGTGCTGTTCCCATAGGAAAGGAGTCTCCCTTATGTTCAGGCCTTTGGGATCTGCACAATTGCTCTCAGCACCATTTGCTGTCATTTCTCATTGGATGTACTTTTAAACAAGCTTCACAGTCAGCTCTTTTAAATAAACATGAAGGCAGCAGCTTAGGAGAATACAGCTGGAGTTTGCAGAGCGTGCCGTTTGATGTGTTGCATGATGCAGGAGATTGTGTGTGATCCTACAATTAAAGGCTGTATCACAGTCCAGCCCAGAAGGATTAACACAACTTTTGGGTTTTAAGTTCCCTGACTGTGCAGGGCAGTGCTGGGTGCTCCTTTCACTCCTGCACAGCTTTTCCTAAGTCTCCCAGCAGTGCTGCAAAGAGGAGACTCTCCTCCCATCCCCTTCCAAACCTTCAGAAGGGAAGAATCTACCAATAACCTGCTGCAGGGCAGAGAGGTATCCTGGTCCCTCTGTCAGCCAGTCAGCGGTGTGCACAAAGCCCGTGCCAATCAAGGGAATGCCTGAGAGGAGACACAGCCATGGTCATAGAATCATAGAATCATAGAACATGCTGAGTTGGAAGAGACCCTCCAGGATCATTGAGTCCAACTCCTGTCCCTGTGCAGGACACCCCAGGTCACACCATGTGCCTCAGAGCATCATCCAAACACTTCTTGAACTCTGGCAGGCTTGGTGCTGTGACCACTGCCCTGGGGAGCTGTGCCAGTGCTCAACCAGCCCCTGGGTGAAAAACCTTCTCCTGACACCCAACCTAAACCTCCCCTGATCCAGCTTCCTGCTGTTACCCTGAGTCCTGTCATGGGTCACAGGAGTGAAGAGATTGGTACCTGCCCCTTCTCTTCCCCTTGCAAGGAAGCCATAGGCTGCAATGAGGTCACTCCTCAGCCTCCTCTTCTCTAGGCTGAATAATGCCTTAGCCAAAGCAATTTCACACTGATACTGTCCTCCAAACAGTCCTCAGTGTTCCGCATGCATGCCTTTAGATGATGAATGCTGTGCAGTGTACACGTTTTATGTTTCCCTCTGAAATATGTATAATTGTCCTTTTCCAGTGGCAAAGGACTGGATTAGGCAGATCATCACTCTGTCATATTCTGGTAGTCCCACAACTAATCTCAGCTAGACTAGTACAGCAATTCCTCTGCTTGGATCTGAGTGGCTCTAACTTTGTAGTGGCATGAATGACACCCCCTTCAGCTCACAAAAGTAGAGACAGCCCATAAAGGAGTCCTAAAGTTTATCTTAGAGCACAGGGCACCAAAAAAAGACTAAAATCAACCCTCAGTCCCATTAATTCTGTTTTGCGATCTCTGACCCCTTCCTACCCACAGTCAGACACCCAAACTGGACATTTTCCTAGATGTGTTTCTCTTTCTATAGATTCCTCCATGTTTTTGAACTTTGGTCCCAAACTGGAGTCAGTCAGGAATGCTATACACTTCCTCACTGGTGGGTAGGTTTTAAGTTATTTAAGAGTATTATCAAAAGCTGTGAGATGTAAGATTGGAAAAAGCCCAGCACCTTTGCTGGCCCTTCTTCTCAGGATTTAACTAACCTGTCTCAGCAGAGCTCCATTCACCTTCCCGACCAGCACTTCACCCCTGAGAAAAGCAGGTTAAATAAAAGTTGCTAAATCCCCTGAACTGTCCTGTCCTGCCCTAGCCATTCCCCTGCTGTAAAGCAAAGACTCTAAGGGGGAATGCCACTGTGGCATGCATCATGTTTATCATACTGAGAAACAAAGCATGAAGAGAACAAAGGAAAAGGGAAAGAGGAGAGAAAACAAGAAAGGAAGAGACAAAGAGAAGAGTGAGAGGGAGGGATATAGATAGACCCATTAATTTGCCTCTGTTTGCTCTGGGATTTAAACAACAAGCTGCTATGTCTCTGGTTTATCTTGGTTCTTCAGCTGTGAAACGTGCTGTGCACCAGCGTCTTCTGAGCTTTAAAGATTTGCCAGGGAGCTGGGAATGAAGCAAGAGGCTCAGCAAACAGAGATAGCAGAGGTAGCTTCATACATCACACTCAGAGGAAATTCATTCCTTTCAGTGCTGCCCATGGGTGAAATTACATTATATTCTGTTTGGATAATTGGATGTCATATACCACCCGACTTGTTATAGGATGGCATTTCCTTCCCTAAAGATGCTGTTAGCAGCACCCCAGAACAGAGAACACAAGGCACGGGCCTCATGAAGTAAGGAGAACAAGGTAAGGACACAGAGGTGTTGTCTCCAAGCAGTCCTGGTTACAAACTGGACCTCTCAGGGTCAGGTTAGTAATGGGGAGGGTGAAAAACGGGACAAGGCAAAGCACACAGAACAGGAAAGAGATGAAGAAAATGAAAGGGAAAGGAGCAACTCTAAAAGAGGAGAGAAAAGGAGGAAGAGAAGGTAGCAGAAGGAGCTTGGTTTCAAAATGTGCTTTGTGTTTTTAGGAACGTGTCTTTCAGTGCACTAACATCCCCAGGTGTCTCTACAGACCTAGCAGGAGTGGTGTGTAGGTCTCACACTGCCACTGTTCTTCCAGCTACAGCTCTGGGGAACAGCCTCCACATCTACAGGCTGAACTGATTTACTTGGGGGTTTTTCCCAGCACAAACACAGAGCATTTCCTTCTTAAATTGGAGGGTGGGATGCAGAGGCCTTTAAGCTAGAAATTCGCTGGGTGGCCAAGCCTATCCCTCTGTGCAGGGGCAGGTCACATAATGGCTGCCTGTTACTCCCATAGAAATACAGCAGTTTGCTTTGATCTCTACCACAGAGGAATTCGGAGTCTCCCAGCCATGTCTTGCTGCATTTTATATTCACCACTTACCTGTATTTTGTCTAAAATGCCTTCAATTTCCCCCTCATTGTGTCCTTTCTTGCAACTTCTCACTCCAGCTCATTGATGGCTTTTTAATAGCACAGTTCGAGTTGTCAACACAAGCCAGAGGACAATTCCATGTGTCATATTGTCCCAGTGCATCCTGGGAACTCCATCTGGCTCAAGTGAACTTATTTTCTTGAAATAATCTCTCCTCCCTGCTAGTTATTGAATCATCTTGGCTCAATGGCCTCGTTCAATATCAACTTTTCAGGCTTAATAATTAGTGCTGGAGAAAAGAGTTTCATTGAATAAGTGTTTAATGTCACACATGATTAGGAGACACAGAGATGACCTAACTAGACAATTCAATTTGGGGCCACAGCTATTCAGATGAGGGACAATTAGGAACACCTTCTAGACTGTGGATGTATGTTAGTCAGTGCCTGCAAAATTAAGGGAATTATGCCCTTCCCTTGCATCCCAGATACTCTGAGCTTCCTTCAATTGCTGCAATTCTCCATTTAACTTGATTAGAGTCAGGAATTTCCACAAGCACCAAGAAGCAAATACCTGGTTTTACTGAAGCCTTTAAATGTCAGCGTTCCCATAACTGGGCCCCAAACCACACACTCATTTCCTGATGAGAGCAGAAATTCAGAAAGTGACTTGCTACAGCAAGACTTAGATAAGTTATAGAATCAAACCATACAACACAGAGATTTGTTTGCTGGTCTGCTTGTCTCTATCCACCTATCTGTCTACCACTACCTACTTGGCTATTTGTCCACCCAAGGCTGTCAGTCCTTCCACCCCCAATGGATGATGTATTTAGTCCCCAAAGGCTCTCTGCTAATGTCCCCTATTACATGTATGGGGAAATGAGATTCAGATAAAAAAAAAGAGACAAATGAACAAATACATTTAGGAGTGAAGATGTGAGACAGCGACTAATTATTCTGGGGGAACTTCTAAATTATTTTCCCATGACACTCGCAGTGAGTTCTCCCAGTTCTGGGATTAACTGTCCTGACTGATCAACTGTCCTTCCTCTGCATATTTTACTAGTTACATGCACTCTGCAAATGACTGTGCTCCCCTTGCTCACAGTGATTGAAATCCTGTCTTAAAGTACTTCCTAGAAAGTGATTTTTCCCACTTGAAATTCACTAACACACCAATCTACCACATCCTCATACATACCACACACTGCTCTCAGGAGTGATGGCAAGAAAACTTGCTCAATGAAACCTACATTCTTCCCTTTCTCTGGCTCCCTCATCCCTCTTCTCACAGGGCTTTCTCCCCCATAAACCCTTCAGTGCAACACTTTTAATAGGATTTGGAAAGCACTTGATAGCAGCTGTCACCCCTTTGTACCTGCATGCAGTCCACACTCTGCTCTTCCCCATAAACGAGCACATTGATCTATCCTCTGCAAGATGGATTTCATTTTCCTGGAACTTCTGATCTGCCTGTTTGTCCCAGAAGAAAGAGTGACTAGATGAGAAATGTGTTCCCTCTTTATAGTGATATTTTATGTGCAAGAGATTGATTTGCTATGATAGCCACCAACTTCCCTCTCTGGAAACCCAGCAGTGCCCTTAACAGCCTCCTGTTCTTACCTAAAGGATGCCTGTAAACACGGAGCACTGTTACTCACCCCTGGGAATGGAACAGCAGAAAACCCAGCTCACCCCTGTGCCTGTCAGTTGGGTACAGCAGGACAGGGTTTTCCTCTGGGGGGCTGGAGGTCTCTCAAGAGGGACAAAGATGGACAAGTGGAAAGGCACAAACAGAAGAACAGCAACCCATTCCTCTTGTCTAAAAAACTGCAAGTCAAGGTTTGAAAAATTAACGTTAAGATGCTACAAGTTTTGAGTCTGCCCAGAGTGGTGGAGTCACACAGGGTTGTCTGGAGCAAGGCAGCACCAGGCTGCCTGAAAGGCATCGCTGAGTGAGTGAAGGTTTGCCCTGACTTCAGCGAGCGTTGCTGTGTGTGTGCTAACAGAAATGCTCCACTCCCTGCAGTACAGTCACGTCTGGGGAGCAACACAACTGCTACTTCAACTGCACATAAGGATGTGACACGCACCCATGTCTGGACAGGGTGAGCCTGTCCCTGCTCTGCTGAAACAAGCCAAGGTTTTGCCACTGAGAAGAGCGGAGCTGTGCCAGGCCCCCCACTGTAAGAGCCAGGAATGCAATGGAAAGAACAGGAAAGCACGGGGGGGCAGGATGTGATTACACACACTGCAGTGTGATAAATCTCTGCAACTGATGAAAAACAATGCTACAACTTTTCAACAGCTGGTCATGGGTGTCTATACTGCACATGTGCATTCTCCATAACCAAATGTCATGCTGAGCTTTAATTTCAAGCTGGCATGGATGGAGGAGTGCTACTGTGTTGCCTCCATGCCTGGAGCTATAGATGAGCCTTTGATCTATTAAAATAAATACATTATTTTCCTGAGACGCCATGGAGAGCTTCCATCTGACAGGTTAGCTGGCTTAGCTTCCTGGGGCTGTTGTGAACACTATTCAGGATAGCCTGCCTGCAACCAAAAGGACATTCAGAATAAAGTCTTGCTTCTTGGCTGCAAGAGGCTGCAACCAGCATACCCAGAGAATGCAACCTCTAAATTAAGAGGCAGTAATACCAGTGTAAAACCATGGATCAGACAATGTTGTGTACTCTGTGAGAAATGTGAAGGTCTTTGGGTCCCCTAAAGCACATGGTACAATACTTGGAAAGTGAGTTGGCCAACTTCAGGCCTAGGCAGACCCCAGGACGTGAACATTATTGTTTTCACGGACCAAGACTATTCCCAAAGCCCACCACTGTAGGTCCTGGCTGAATGATTGCAGGGGGGAGGGCTGAGAAGAAGAGGAAGGTGCTGGTCAGATTCTATCAGAACAGAAATGGTTTTTTCAGTCACCTGGAGTTCTCCCCTACCAATGACAAAATAATGACAGAAATCCCTATCCTGCGATGGTTTCCCTCAAGGCATCATCAACCAGTGGAGACTGTCCTAGGCTGGCTTTCATCTATTTGGCCATTCTGGCATTTCTCCTAGGGAACTCTGCTTTCAAAATGATTACATGGGTGTTTCTATCAGTAAGCTAGTGGGGATCCGGACAGTCAGCATCATCCTCCACCACCATGAATATTTAATTTTTAATTAAACAATTGGGAGTCTTTTTATTTTGCTAATTTCCTCTCAGTCCCAGTGTTGCTGCAACAGCAGGAGGGAAGGGGCAGCAGAACATATCAGGACTATCAGAGAGATTATGAAAGTGAGATTCAACTTCATAAGAATCCCAGGCAGCAGGGATTTCTCTAGAAAACAAAATAGATCTTGATTTCTCAGCTGCTTAGGGTCCATGGCCAGAACTCCAGCTAATAAGAGTCTGCATCTTGAATAGGATCATTTCAGGAAGACTTTAGTCAGCTGTTTCTTCTCCACTTCCTTTCCTCACTCAGTGCATTATTCATGCTAGGATGTGTACAGTAAAGCAGGATGGCTCCTTTCTTTCAAGCTGATCTTCACAGACAGACCCAGTGAATAATTATGCATGAAGGCACTAAAAAGAAAAATCGCTTGGATAAATTAGGGATTTATTTCATTGTTTATTTGTGGAAGTAAGAAACTTACTGTGGATCAGACTGTATTGCACATGGTGATGAACCACAATTACCTATTCTTCACCGTCTCAGATGAGAACAAAGAAACTTGAAAGTCCTTGAAAGGTGAAGGAGAGGGAATTGAAACCAGATTCAAACTGAAAGGAGAAAAAGACCTCTGAAAGAAGCAGAGGTACTGGGAGCTTATTTTGCTTGTGAGATCTCAGCTAAAATCAGACATAATTTCAGGGGCTTCGAGCCCATAATTAATTACATTACGGTGAGAATTTGCTGCTAAACATTTGTTCATATTACAGGGGAAACAGTGCCATAAGCACCTGGAATTTATGGGCAAATAAATCAAGAAAGAGAGGCATCTCTGTTACTCAGACTGCAGAGAAAAAAGTACCTCTCTTTTCAACAGAGAGTTTTCAGTAATGGTAAAAATTCATAGCTTTTCAAAGTAGTTCACTGCCAGTGCCCAGCTCTGCTTTAAAATACTGGGAACATCTCTAAAGCACGCCAGGGATGTGGATAATGTAATTAGGAAATAGCCAAAAGGCTGACATTTTCAAAGCTGCAAGTGGATTTGGATGCTGCAGCTGGGAAGGTGATTATGGGAACCTTAAATGACCCCTCTACAAATTTTGCAGGAGTACCAGGGCTAGATGAAGCCATCATGACAATGGTTGTTAGGTAGGACTTTCTCAGTCTCTCACTTGTGATGTGACTTGGGGTGTACCTCACATGTAGCTCCCTCACTCTACTGAGCTCCCTGGCCATTCACTTCTCTGATTAATCTGATTCATTTCAACTTGCACAAAAGATGCTTTGTAGATTTTCCAGCTCTGGCAGTTTCCAAAACCAAAATTAATAAGAGTCAGTCCAAACTGAGCAGCCTGGGTTACAGCCTTTAGCTTGTGTTAGGCAGAAGGCCAGAATGGGTGATCTAAATCTTGCTTCCAGCTTTATTGTTCATGACTATGTACTTCATTGGGCTATTGGGGGTCAGTAATCACAGAGGCAAAGCTGTGCAAAGGCATAAATGTATGCCAGCTTTGGCCACTAAGGTGGACACCCAAAAAACCACTGACGCCAACCACTAGTGTATTTGGAAATTAAGCCACAGGATGCTTACAAGTAGACTTGGCCTTTAAAAAGGACTTGAGTCCATACTAAGCAAACTATAGGAGGGATGAGTTTGGCCCTTTCTGTCATACTCTTAAGCAGAGAGTTAATTTAGGGCCAGCCAGGCCAGCCTCAGGTGCTTTGACACTGGCAAATGCCCTTCAGCTCTGAGCTATTTGCACAGTGAGCCACTATTAAACCTTTTACTGCCCTAGGCAGCCACTTGCCTGACAGAGATGGCCCCAGGGCCCAATAGAGCTGCAAGCTGGAACTGCCATCTGCACGAATGGCATGTGCAATTAAACTAACTAAGCTGCAGACAAAATACAAGGATGATCACCTCCCACCCACCCTGCAGGCCACACACCATCAACTGGGACCTGGGAGGAACATCCTCAGCCCACCCTTCCTCAGGCCATGGGATTTACAACACAGTTAGGTACAGTACATCTTTTTTGGTGTACCTATCACTAGTCTGGGAGAGAGTACAAGACAAAATAGACTTCCAGTCTAGTCTTCCATGGCAATTCCCAAGTATGTGGGGGCGAATGACATACAGTAATAGCAGGTCATCACATCTGCACTGACAGTGGTAAAAAATGGGGTCAGCAGAGAATCCAGAGGTTTTCCAGGAGCCTTGCACTCGGCAAGCAATTGCAGGTTAGTGTGTGATAGACTGAGAGGCCACATGGAGGAGACAGTTAATAAAAGCAGGACTAGAAGAATCAATGTGCTCTGACACACCAGTGACAGATTGGAGAGAGGGACAGATTTAATATCCTAGCATTATCCTTTCCCAGCCTAAGGGCCCTGAAATTGATTGAATAAATTAAAGCATTGCTGTGGATGACACTAGACTTAAGGTTGTATCAGCACTTCCATCTTAACTCCCTATATTCTTTTTTTTGGAAGTTTCTTTTTTCATGTCTTGACGCAGAAAGCTTACTCCTGTGCTACAATTTGGCCAAGAAGATCTCAGTTCCTGTGCAATTTTACTATTACAATTTTCAAGAAGAGGAAGAAAAAATAAGAAAAGGAGGGGATTACAGAAGGAGGACTAGATAGAGAGTTCTATCGGGTGTGCTTTTGAAATCAAAGGATAAACAGGCCATGTCAGGCTACTCCTAAAACTACCACGTGCTCATTCTCTGTCATGGTCAATCTCTCTTTGCAAATAGTGAGCAGGAAAATGGGCTTTGAAAAGAAAAAGGTACAGAGAACTCACAAAAAACCCCAAAGCTGTAGGCCAAGTTAATCTCTTCAAAGTATCACTAGAATGGAAAATTATTCATTCTTTTGTTACTAAAAGCAAGGTAATTGCAGATGAACATTCTTCCACTTTTGTTCTTTATTACCTCTTGGCAAGTCTCTCTCAGAGTCAGCAATAGGATTTTATGTCGCAACAAATTCAACTGCTTAAATAGAGTCAGGTGCTATGACAAAATTAAGCCCTTCACTGATTTGGTCTGAGCATCAGTATTCCCAGGGCACCTCTCACCCCCCTATAGAAGGAGTGGGTCTTGGAAAATGGTCAATATTTTCTTTAAAGCACTAGGCACATTCATCTGAGGGAAAAAACTAACCTCTGCACCTCATTAAACGGTGCCATGTCTCTTACAAAATGAGGTTTAAAACTACGCTGTATCATTTTCATTTTTATAGGCTGTGTCATTGTCCAGACTCCTGTACCAGCCACCATCAGGTCACTAGCATCTCAGACATTACCAAAATGCTACCCAGACATCTGTTTGTAGGCAGCTGGCAAACAAATACAGGGCCACGCTCTGAAAGTCCTGTATTACATATAATAAAGATTGTGTAGAGCAAATGGCCTCTGCTGTGCAGTTCTTGCCATTAGTGCTTAACATCACACCCTCTAGGAGAACATGAGCTCCAACAACAGCAATAACAAAAACTCGCTTTCTCTCATTTTTAATTTCATTAATCTCACTGTGCATAAAGCTCTAATGCTAAAAAGTGCCAGCAGTTAGCACATTGCTCATTTTAGCAATTCTCCATCTGACCCTAACTCCCTCCTTATCCCTTTAGCAGCGTCTAACAGGGCATCAGGGAGCAGTTTCAGCCTTCTCCCTTTGTGAAGAAACAGGTGCTCAACAACTTCACATGGCATAACATTTCACCAGACAACACAAGAGGGAAATTGTCCACCCTTCCCTGATTGGCAACTGCCAAGAAGCAGAATGGTTCCTGATAGCTGCATCCCAGGATGCTCCGGGATACATTGGCATGTGAGAATATGGTCCATGGCTGCTATTGTCTTTAAGAGGAGTCAAATGGCTAAAGCCCCAAATTGCTGCTTGGAAAATGTGGAGGCTTGGTGTTTAAAAATGAGAAAAATGCACATGAAATGGTTCAGGTCAGCATTCAACTGAGAGACAAGGCAAATCAAGCTCAGATATTCAAAGCAGGAACCCCATCTCTACGTTAGCCAAACAACACGGGTTAAAGTCAAAGTACCTGCACCACCCCTGTATTAATCTGCATTCAGATCATCAATTTATGGGGGTAAACACACCAGTGATTCAGGCTCAAAGTGTCAGCTTCCGTGGGGACTTCAGTGACTCTGTCGGTTTGTATCTCAGTCCACAGGCTGTTTGCCCATGAATTTAAATATAGATTGAACGTCAATGCCTCTTCCCACAAATCAAGGCTTCTCATTTAAAACATTGCACTTGCATGTTAAATAGGGACTAATTAGACACTCAAAGGGAGGACAAATCTAATTTGACTAGAAGGATATGGAGAAAATTAACGCAATGCTGTGGCAGTATGGAAAAAGCCTTTCACACTGGTTAAAGTAGAAGCAGAATAGGACCTGCAACTTCTGTTCCTGCTCCTGATACTCGCTTCCTTGTGTGAGTCATTTACACCCTCCTGGCTTCACCACTCCTTGGGTCATCATTTACATCAATGTACAAATGGCCACTCTGGTGCTTGAGCATCCTGCACACATCGCGTGTTTGTGCAGGGGGACACAGACTTCACATCGTTGTGCCTGTATTTGCTATTTTTTAAATCATCTGCCAGAGTGGCAGGAATGACCTTACCAGACCTGCTTCCCGAGCAATGTAAATGATGTAGATTTAATCTACTATAACACCGCTATCACCCCCAGAAAAATCACACACCTTTTTGTGAGTAACGGGAGGTTTCTGATGGGTTTCTCTAAATAAAAGGGAGTGCAGTTGGCTAAGCAATCTTTGCAGGCTACTCTTTAAACATCAACAGCTCATAGCATCCTCGGGCAGTGGAAGTTTATGAATCTCTCTCTGGAAGTTAATGCACTCATTCGTTTTAGGCTGAGCGAGCAGATGGCAGCAGAGTTGCCTTTCCTTGGACACAGGTCTGCACTGCCCTTCATTAAAGGCTTCCGTTACTCACCACAGGCTTTGAGAGTGTTAAAGAAATTAGTGATTAATCTGAAGTACATGTCAAAAGATTTCTTTCCTTCCATGAGGTCCGGGTTTCCCACCATATAAAATATCATTACTACCTAGCCAGCACAGCATAGAAGCTGAGAGAAAGACAGAGAGAAAGACAGAAGAAAAACATTAATTTTCCTGGCTATGATTTTTATTAGAACCATGCAAAATGTAAATCATGACATCTCAAAACAAGAAAGCACTCATACTTTGGGGTCTAACCTCCAGTTTGAAATTAATCCCAGGCTGAGCCAGAGGCTTGCCAAGACTTGTGAAATTTTGGACTAAGCTTGGATCCAATGCAGCATCATCCAAGATCCAATTCCAAGCAGAAGGTGGCTAAATTAAACCTGGCTTCAGTTCTGATCAGACCTCTTGGAATTCATGATTTCCCTTCAGAAGACTGGAAACAAGCCATTTTGCAACTGCTGTTGCTAAGCCAGGTGGAATTGGTGATTTCAGCTAATTATCTGTGTGGCTATTTCTGTTTGCACTCGAACAAAAATTGGGAGATCCTCAGAGAAGTGCAGCTGGAGGAGAATTGAAGGAGAGTCACCTCTGTACACATGTCCTGATCCTGATACACTCCAGCCAGGAACCAGTCTAACCACACTGACTCCTCCTTTAATGCAGCATGACAGAAAACAGCCTCTAACCTGCACCTGATTTGGCTCTGATTCCAGACTTCATCTGAAGGCTGGTAGGGACAACAAATCTTGACTGTTGATCAAGAGAATCCTCTGACACTATCTGGTTTTCAGCTTGGTTGAGTTCATACATCCCCTGTGATGACCCTGGAAGCATGAGCTTTTGTCAACCTCAACAAGGGTTGGCATCCTATTGCTGGGTGGTGTCTACTGGGGATGCCTGTCAATGTAGGGCACACGAGGAATTCTTCCTCCCTGCTCTAGCTCACTGTTTTCCTCTCACTCAGTGTGCAGCTGTTATCTCAGAGACATGAGAAACCCAGAGAGTAATTAACAAACTCATTTTTGATTGAGGATCAAGTCACTGGTGTTTAGCCAAACTCCATTCACAGCCCAGTCTCTTGATGCTTACACCATCAGAAAACCGAACTTTTTTTACTGGTGTTTCTGTAACAGATTGCCCTATTGTATTGCAAACAATAAAGTGTATTTCAGAATGCCAAAAAGCATCTAAAATGGCCAGAGAGCTCTTCATATCCTGAGAACTTAACTGCAGCTGCACAAACTCATTTGAAATTGTGTGATCCCAGGATTCTTTCTTATAAAAGGTCTATAAAGAGGTTACATTGGAGAAATAGCTTGAAGAATAGTTAAATGGTAGGCTTGAAACATCAGACCCTTGCTACTCTCACTTGGTACTCATCCCAGAGGGGGGAAGGCTAAGACCATGAAGTCCTAATGCTGCCTTGGGTCAGCCTTTCAAAACATTGCTGTACCTCCATCTGTACAACAGGCAGTGACACCTAAGTTTTGCAAAGTTATTCTTTGGCTAAACTAACTGAACGTTGGGATGTCTGTATAACTGTAAGTACAAAGAAATCTCAGCAGCCATTCAAAATCAGGCTTTAGGATTTAAAAACTCAGTGGAATTTAGTAGCAGTATAAGTGTTATCACCATAGCCAAGGTCCTTTCCATACTCTGTGCCCAAATCCTGTAGCTCTAGTAATCAAGGGAATGTTTAGCCTTCAAGCTGTAATATTTCGTGCCTTTTAGGATTCATCCCTGACAATAATTAAGTCTCATAAGGATGAAACTTAAATGAGCAGTAGCCTTTGGGGACGGTATTAGAGTGCTAACTGTGTTTGTGGTTTAAATATTAATGTCAAAGTGTAATTACCATCCGCTAAGTTTCAGGCTAGTGTTTGAAAACACATTTAGCTAAGCAGGAAGAATGAGCTGTACCAGTTGGAAGCTTCTGTACGGAAAGGATTAAAACTTTGAGCCGGAACAATTTCTCAGCCAGCAAAGAGCACAAGGAGACATGCTTGGTTGGTGTTCTTCATGCAGCCCCAGTGTGTGGCTTCCCACTGCTGGCTGACTCCAGGCAGAACTCCCAACTTCACGCAGCGTGGCGAGGCAGGAGCCTCAACAGCAGCAGTGCTGTAATATCTCATCTCAGTGGGGGTTGTGGATGTTGTGTGTCTACCTTGCAATTGCAATGCAAGCTACAGCTGGATCCCAGAGGATAAAGCCTCATCAAATTGAATGCCATTGTCCTTTGCTCCTTGTAGCCTCTTTGCTTGTTCCCTGGAGTCTGGGCAAGGATCCTGTTGAGTTCCCAAGATCCCTCTGGGGCTGAGTGAGGAAGCACATAAGTATTAATTCACTTATCACATTTGGTCTCCCTGTGTAGTCTTGTGCACTGCTGGAATTCTCAGGGAACATTCAACATCTGGCAGATTTGAGCCTGTGGAAGAAAAGTGTATAGAGCATAGGGACAGTAAGAGCAGAAAGGAGGGGGGGTGCATACAAATTACATTTTGAACGGGAGAGAAAGGTTCTGTGCATGCTAGCACTTGCTAGGGAAAGGCTGCGTTGCAGTAGAGCCACAAATTGTGAGCCAGACACAGTAACACTCTATTCTCCCTTTAGGTCTTCAGCATGAAACAGGGAGAGGCTGTAAGTCATTTCACTTCATCTCTGTTCGTTTCAGACAAATAGAGCAGAAAAGTCAAGGCAGAGAAAGTGGAAAGAGGGCATGAAATGGAGCTGACTTTGTAATGGCTCAGTTAGCCTGGCCACTGGTTACAAGCATTAATAAAATATAAGCTATTCCCACTACTCCCAAGCCTTTGTGTGGTGTTCAAAGTGTGGACAGGAGGAGAAAGCAAGAAAGTAGAGAGCTAATGCAAACAAATCTTGTGGAATGTTGCCCAGAATTAATTCCTTTTTCCTACACACTGCTACCCTGTCCTTCCAGGGCTGAGGTTTGCACAAACAGATCTCCCCTCTCCAAGGAAAGCCAGAGTATCCCTGTTCAGGACATCCTTCTATTAGAAATTATCCTTGTGCCCTGATTAGGATCAGATGATCCCTACGCCTTCTCAGACCTCTGCACAATAGATGAGGGGTTAAAGATGATTGATTCCTCCAATGCTGCCCTGTGCCTCTGGGGACAGCAGAGGTCTGAATGGCCATGCAGGTCTGGTGGGCCACAGATAAATCTTTCATGCAGCATCTGTTGTAAATCCCAAGGAATCTAATGGGATTTGGCAATTTACTCCAGCCAAGGTTTAGATGATCAAAAGAATTTCTTCAAGTAAGCAGCACTTACAATGGAAGCTGGCCAAAATCTCAAAATACAGCCCTCAGCAGGATGAAGCCATTATTCTTTCTCTTTGAGTTCGTGTCTTTATGTTTATCATCTCTCTGAGAGGAGGGGAAGGAAAGAAGGAAAAGTAAAGTTTAAGAGCATGGATGAATTCTGTCTTGCTCAGCTTCTGCACTGAGATACAGTTATCTCCAACCTCTCAGTGACACATTAGCCTTCAGAGAGATTGATCGATAGCTGGATTGCTGGGAAAGACTCATTGCCACTGTCCTAATGACCAGAGAAACCTGGCAGAGGAACTGCAAAATTAACTCTGGTTCTAAATAATTAAGGGCTAGGTGAATATTTTCTTCTGTTAACTATTTCAGCTGGCACCCTAGCTGCAGATTCTTCCCTGACTTTGCTGGGGGGTTTGTACCTTCAGCTCTTCAGGATGTGACACTGCACCCCCTGTTCAGGCAATCTGGTCTCCTGGGTTCTGGCTCTCTTCTGGCAAATGCAGGATCTCACACAAACCTGGTGCACGTTTTAGGAGGAAACAGAGTAATCCAAAATGGATAGCCTTGCTTGGAAAAGGAAGCTTTCCTCTCTCTCTGTCTCTGTTTTCCCTCCTGTGAAATGGCTTCCTGCTCTTTGGAGGGTGCAAGGAATCTTTGCGGATGTTTGCTAAGGGGCCATGGAGCAGAAAAGATAAATGATAGAGTAGATTTCCTGCCTGTCCCCAGTCTCTGACTCTTCTGCAACCCCTGAGCTGTGCCCTTATTGTTCTCTCTCACCATGGGTCAGATCCAGCATGGTACAAAGCATTTCCTGCCTCCATCCTAATCCTGTCTGTAACTGTGGAGTGAGAATAACAAAAAAGTGATATAAATACCCAGTAAAAGCCACCTTTGCCACAGTCACTGGGAGCTGAGGGCAGTTTATGCTTCTTAAAGGGAACTTTACAATACAGGATCAGGTCCTGTTTGCTTTTCTCTCTCTAGTTCTTTCTGCCATTCCTTTTTCAACTTAGTCTCCCTTTACCTTTCCCGGGGTCTTCCATAGTGTCCCTTATGTTGAAACTCTGGGCTCTCCCCAGCTGGGAGGACAGTCATGGACAGAGCATCACACTGCCAAGCAACGTGTACGTTATCTGTCTGCCCTGCTCTAACTCTGTGCTGGATCAGGTGTTGCTTGTCATCCCACAGGCAGTGTGTAAGCTGACATAAAAGCAGAAATTGGCTTAAAGTCTGAGCTATGTGCACAGGCTAATCCAACAGAAAGGCAGCCATGTGTAACAGAGTGCAAAAATCAAATTTGTCCTGCCAGAAGAACCGGGGTTGTGTTGATCTTGTACAACGATTGTGGAATCACAGCTGCAGATAGCATCTGGAGATGCTTGCAGAGAAGGCAGGGGCTAGATATGGAATGGCAGATCAGGTATAAGCCTTGAATCCTTTCTGCTACTGAACATCTTTTCAGGACAGAGCCAAGACCTGGTTAAGGAGGTACCCACAGTGAACTGACTCTGCAGGTGCGCAGAAATGTTTGCTGATACTTCTAGAGGGCTAAATTAAT
This sequence comes from Aegotheles bennettii, assembly GCA_013398125.1. Taxonomy (NCBI): domain Eukaryota; kingdom Metazoa; phylum Chordata; class Aves; order Caprimulgiformes; family Aegothelidae; genus Aegotheles; species Aegotheles bennettii. The sequence goes on along the minus strand of VZRW01000914.1, from coordinate 1,387,690 downwards.
ACACAAAACAAAGAAGCATACAGGAAGAACAAACTGAGTGAGTTTATAGTAATAAAATAAGAATGAAGTATGGCCCTGCTCCCTTTGTAGGTATGAGAGCACTAAACAATCATCAGGCTTTCTCTTGCCAACACTTCTCTGGCAGGAAAAAGACACAACAGCATCAACAAAACACTGATGTCCCAATAATCTGCTCCAGAAATTGCTGGGGATAGGAGCTCTCTCACTGCCTGGCCTGTCTGATGATGAACAATGCATTTCCAATGCTTGCTCTTGCCTGGCAGCCAACACACTGAGTGGAGCAGGCATGTTTTGGCAGGGAGATTTTTTTAATCCTCGTGCAGAACTGAATGGTTTAATAAAGCAGAGGTGTAGATGATGTCTTCTGAATTAGTGGTTAGCATTGCAGTTCAACCTCTCCTCAACTCCATGGAGGAGAAATGAGAAAAAAGAAGAAGAAAAATGAATGGTTTCCCCAAAATGCTAGCTTACACTAACTTGAGGGCACATAAGAGTGCCACCCCCAGGTTATGTGAGCAGCCCCTGGGCTTGCATGGATTTGTGCCTATAGAATCCTCCCGACTCCACTCAGAGAAGACCAACTCCAGTGAGATCAGTGGAGCTAGAACCAAACCATGCTTCTGATGAGACATAAAAGGCTTTTTTATTTCAGTGGAAACCACTAACAGCATCTAACAGAGATCAGAATTTAGACCAAGTTGCTCTGATGCGGCAAAACAGGGAAAAAAGCAGAAAATCATTAAAAAAAAATCTTGCATAATAAGCAGATCTCATTTGTCTGTCAGTGCAGGTGATAATCCATCAGGCTGTCATCTGCCTTGACAGCTGTCACCTCTCTGAGACTGAGACATTTCCAGAGTACAGTGTTTCCTCTGCTGCTCTCCCTTGTACTGCTCTCCCATGCTCATGTCCTGCTCACCACACTTAAAGCCATTGCCAGCTCTTAATGCGTATTTGATATTCACATCTATCCATCTAGGTCTTTTGTCTTCACCCTGCAACATGCCTTTTTCTGCCAGTGTTCACTTGAGATTGATTTGCTAGATAGATTTCTAATGCAACAGTCATTGACGTGGGAGTGCTGGGACAGGGCCTCTCTGATGTGATTTGGAAGAACTCCAGATGCCCATCTGCATCACCTAATGCCCCATTCCTGTCACTTCAATTTTCCATTGCATCTCTCCTCTGCTTTTCTTCCTGCCTCTTCTATACAGGTCACGACCCTCTCTCCACACTTCTACTTTTTTATTCCTTCTACAACTTCTTTCTTTCTTACACAAATGTCTGGTTATTACTGCCCCCAGCAGGAAATGGGGATACCAGGCCAGGCATAAAAGATGCCTCCAACACTTGTGATGGAGTTACTCCTACATATACTAGGACTGAAAATAAATTAAGAATTCCAATCAGGTTAGTGGCCACCATTTCTGAAGGGAAGGACAGAGTGTTTACCACTGGGCCAAGAAATGAAATCCCCAAGCCCTGTACTAAAGAAAACAAGGGCATCCTTAAGCCTGCAGAAAGGGAAGCTGCAATGCAGGGCTGGTTTAGTCATTACAGTAAAGAAGGCCCTTGACAAAAGTCAGAAAGATTTTGTTTTCTTTGCTACTGGTATAAATCCAGGACAAATGCCATGATTTCAGTGGCATTACTTCACATTCATGCTGATGCAAATATTCTTAAAAGTTGGTTTCTCACCGTTAGGATGAGTGCCCTGCAGCAGAACATACACTGTGCACCTACTGCTGCTGTAGTTCCCCATAAAAAATAGGTTTATTGAGCAAAGATCAGTACAGCACTTTATAAATTCCTTTTCCTTGTTCTCTCTGTCCCTCTCTCCAGGTCTCATCATAGGCAAGGGAAGGTGAAAGAAACAGCACCAGCAATTTCTGTCTACAATGAAATACGAACTCTTCTTCCCAAGCTTCCTTACGAAGCAAACCCTGGCTAACTGGCTGCTTCCTCTTCTTTTCATGGGAGTGACAAACATCTAGTGGGTGAGTGGTGCATCAGAGATATGAACTCTTGGCTGAAATTGATGAGCTGATGCATTATTTTGGTGCTGGCAGAGCACTGTGGCTTGTGACTGTGACACTCACTGGCCTTCGTGTGGGCTCTGGAGGGAAGCCAGAAGTATCTTTGCCCTAGGATACATTCCAGCTTCCTGTTGAAATAGATGTATGTATAACTGCAGGCAATCACTTTATAAATCACTGAGAGCAAAATCCCCCAAAAAATCCCAAAGCAAAATCCCAAGCCTTTTACTCCAAGAATACAGCCTCTCCAGCTTAAGCTAAAGCAAAATTCCTGGAGTTAACTGCCATAGCAATTCCTTTACCTTGCCTGATTTGGTAGGGACAGATGGATGGATGTAGATATAGACACATACATACTGCTTTTCAGGTTTCTGCATATGACTCCTGAGCATCCCTATTGCTTTAGCAGATGTACCATAGGGAAGACCAAGATTTTCCTCAATTATCAGTTTCTTATTATCAGCCTTTTCTCCTGTGTTCGATCATTTGACACTCCTTCTCACTCTGTGGGATTCTCTGATATCATCTACTAAGTACAAACAGTTGCAGCTACAACGTTAATTGGTATTTATGCTGCAAACACTGTGTAACTACATGGTCATTTGCAAGTTCCCTTAGATCAGTCATTAATGATATTTAACATTGTCAAGATATTACATCCATAATTGCTACACAATTCAGAGTGTTCAGGTCCCCTGATGAAAAAGCAACCCAGAAAATTTAAACAGTCCTGCCTACGCCTTGACATTATTCCAATTGGATGTGATTGTTGCAGAATTCCTGTAAAAATGAGTAGTATCAACTGATTTATCCTGTTACCTTTATCTCCCATGTAACTGGAGCCTGCCTGCAGTGAGAGTGTCTGAACCAGCTTCAAACAAGCACATGGTAGCAACAGAAGTATCAATTTCAGTATGGGCTGCACACGCTTTCCAGGTGCCCTGGGTGTGCATGGCTCACCTATCCTTACATCCATCCCATTGCACCTCTCTGTCACTGCATTCCCATTGCATCCCAACTGCTATTCTTATCTAGAAAAGCTAAATGAAAGATGCAAACGCCGGGTTCATTGTGATGCAATGTCAATCCAAGACTGGAGATTAGACAAACAGTTTATTCTGCCTGAAGTCCTCTGGGTGACCAGCACTTTTATCAACATGCTTATTAGTTTAGTTCTGCTTGGACTTTTACAGAATTGGAGACTAGACTTTATAAATTGTTGCAATGGTAGAAAGGAGAACAGATAGTTTTCATACCTAGCCTCTGCCATGGACAGAAGCATACTACTTCTTCAGTTCCTTGCCTACAATATAGTTGGCTACCAGGATGCTTTTCACAGGATTATCTAATTGCCTCCCTAGTTGTGCCTTGGGAACATCTTCTAAAGATACATCTTCAAGCTGCGGCAGTTGGGGATGGCAGTATTGCATCTTCCCTGACAACTTCCCCCTGCCTGCTCTCTCCATATTTGATTCATATGTAAGAATAAATGAGTATTTCCTATGCATTCAGTCACGTTGTGCCTCTGTCTGCTACCATCACTTTAGTGATAATGAGAATATTAGATCCCCAGAGGGATACGGGGAAGACAAAACTTTGTTAGAACAAGGCAGAATCTGTTTTCTTTTGTTGCTGCTGACTCTGCTGCATTTCTGGATTTGGAAAACGTATCTGAGGAGTCATTTCTCCATTTTCAGGCCTGCAGTGAATTTATACAGTCCCACCAGAGGCTCGCATGCCATTGTCAGTAACCAAGAGACACAATACCTCAGAGAGCTCAGTGCAGTGCATGGAACCACTCTGGCTGCCGGCCACGGTTCTGAAAGAATAATAATGAAAAAAATGTGCTTGCTACAGGACTGCAGACCTAAGGAAATCAAAATGCTATTGATCCCAGCCCATCCTGTTCTCATTACAATCTGCTCTGCCAGTGACATCAGGAGTCTCAATGAAATCCATCATCACTAGGAGGGTAAATACGTCTTTAGGTGGCGTAAATCAGCAGCGCTTGCTCTGCCAATTTATGGCAAGTGTGAATATAGAACACTCTGGTATTTGTTATGTGCAAAGAAGTAGTATATGGGGTCAATACAGAAAGCTCCAGTATGGCTGAGGCTTGCAGAGCATTTGTTTAACTCATCAGCTACACCATGCAATCAGTGCCTATTTTTCCTCTCATAAACAGGCATGCTTGAGGGAAAAAAATGATTGTTAAATACTCATACAGCAGGATTTAACAAACTGCAGATTTGAGAAGAAAAACACAAGTACAAATAAAGCTTCCCAGCTGCTTATGTTTTTTTCTTCCAGCTGAAAAAATAATCACCTTTGGCTAATTGAGTAAATATAAAACTGCTCAGAAATGGCAGCTCAACAAAGCACCAAAGAAGCCAAGCACTTTCAGGAGGAATTCCCCAAGAAACAGCATATGCAGGAGGCAATGAATTAAATATTTCTCTCAGTTCCTCTAGATGTGAGAGGCAACCAGAAATCTGAAATAATTATGTAAAGAAAGAAATATTTCATTAATAAACTGAATGAAGAGACGAGGGCATGGCAGAGGGAATGGTTTCCAGATGTTTCTCCCTGGAGTCCCAAATAAAAGATAAACAAACTGCAAGACAATACCAAATCATCTCCACCACAGTTCAGGTTTTCAAGCAGGTCTGCATGTCATGGATTTACTGAAGTGCACTGAATAAAATACCTTGAAGGAGGGATTACCACAGGAAAGGGAAGGATAAGGCAATATGACATTGTTCTTTCACACACACGGAAATAAAAACACATAAAGACATTGCATAGTTTGAAGCCAAGGAACTGAGCTGGTGGCAATGTTGGCAGCTGGTGCACTCATTGTTAAACCACAGTGCCTTCTATTTCCACCTCTATTTCTTGTTTTTCTTAGGAACATCAGGCTTAAAACCATTGGCAGACTGGGAGTTGAGCTTATGAATCAAAGAAAGGATATGGCAGTATAATCTTTTTCAACCCATCTTCTTGTAGGGTGGTTTCTATTGATTTAACATCCCTCCATGGTCTTTATTAGCAAACAAAACGTGAAGTACTTCACATGCTCTGTGTGAATGCTTATGAAGGAGAACAGCAGCATAAGATAGATGTGTCAGCTGAGAGGTCTAGGAGATTGGCTATAAGAATTTTAAAGAGCTAATTTCAAGAAAATAGTAATCAAGGGAAGCTGAAAGGGTAGGAGAACGTCATAAAAAGAAGCAAGCTGCTTCTCTCAGCAGAAGGAAGTGGGGTGATATGATTCTCTGAGGGTCCCAGACTGGCTGCACAAATTCTGTGAACTTCAGGTATTACAGCAAGCCAGCTACTAGGAAGCTGCATTTTTAGAGATTATGATTGGCTCCAGATTAAGTACCCTCATAAATCCTGTCAGCTGCAAAATGGATTGTTTGTTTTAAAAGAAAATTATGTAACTGAGAAAATCCAATCTTTTCTTTTCTCCAGTTTCTTTCAGTTACAATGTTTTAACAATAAAGCTGAGTTTTACAATGAGTGTAACAGACAGGCCAAAATGAGTCAGTTCTGCTAAAATTAAAGCTGTAAAGGGATTAAACTATCCCCAAAGACCCGCTTCTCCATTACAGCAAAATCCATCAAGCCTTCTGTACTTCCATCATTCCAGGATAGCTGAGCACTAGATAGCACCTGGCATTCACATGAGCTCTCAGAAGATTTGTGTTCACAGCAAAGTTCATTTGTCTTATGTTTACTCATTAATCTGATACTCCAGTGTCTCCAGAACACTCCAGTGTACTCATTAATCTGACTCCTGTCCAGGCACAAAGTCCCATTGTTTCTGTATTGTGCTATTAATAGCACAAACTGATTAACAGAGAAAATGAGCACGGCTTGTCTTAAATAAAGGTAAGGAAGTTGAGCAGTACAATTCAGTTCTCTTGGCCTCCCTGAAAAAGGAAGGAAACTGTGAGGTTTTGGTCAAGAAGAACGAAGCTCTCAGCATGTTCTGCCTCCCAGCCATAGCAAGAGTTAAAAAAGACAGGTACAGTGAGTTAGGGAAGGAAATAAATCACAGATCCCAACTGATGGTGTAATGTAACTGACATTGCACTTTCAAATCCACTGGCACAAATACTTGAAAATAATGAGGTTTCATTTTGATAAGAAGGAAGAAGGTATGGTCTTCTGGACTATTTTGAGATGCTATCATCTCTGAGTCCTGCAGTAATCTAGTCTGTGTAGGACAGCATGTAGTATTTCAGTCAGACATTGCTGCATGGAGCCCAAGAGCCTGTGGTTAGCCTAAAGTGTGCCTTTCACAGACTGCTCAGCTGAAAGCCTGATTCTATTGAATCTGGTGCCAAAATGTTCAGTAATTTCAGTGGAAAACTTCCACTTGAGTCTTGATTTACTGACTCAAAGTGAAAGAATTTACCCTAGATCTTGACTCGGCGAACTTTGGTCTATATTCTGCTAATAACAGAGATCAGTAAGGACAGCTCACCAGCATGAGAACTGGGCAGATCAAAGCTTCAAGCTTCCTCATATCCTAGACAAAAAGATCCCGTTGGAAAAGACATGCCTCACTGTGCTCTGTTGAAGATACACAAAGGGAGAACAAAGCTCAACCCATTCATTTTCTTGCCTGCATGCAAAAATTGGTAGTTCTCTCATCAGACAGCTGTGTGTGTTGTTAAACAAGCCCCGCAAGCTCCCGTTAGATGCCAGCAAAATGCTGAAGGGCCACTGTGCCCACATCTGCACTGTTCTAGAATTGTGAAGGTGCCCTTAGAAGAAACAACTTAATGTCTGCTAATATAGAAACCATCCCTTTCACCACTCTATCTTTTATGCATCCTGCCCACTCTCCTGTTCATCCATCAATCTCTGTATCTCTCTCTGCTTTTCTGTCCTTTTTGGTGCATAAAGGCTTTGCTCAGATGACAAAAACCTATGTTTTTCTTCCAGTCTCTGGAATCAAAGTCAATATAAAACAGCTCCTTATCTCCTGCTTTAGTTTTTTATACCTTCAAGGGTCTTTATTTTATTCCAGTAGCAAATTTTAGCTGACAATTACGGCCATTGATGTGCATGCAAGGTGTTTAAAACCTGCCTTACCACTGCATTAATCCAGGCAGAGACTGGAAGATAGACAAAGGCTGCCAAAGAAGGCACTCATCAATGTGTTCAGAGGAGGAGGCTGGGGAGACCATGCACATAAGTAGTAGCCATTCCCTGCAAAACACGTGGCCTATTTCTTCCTGTTCCCCCTTTTTCAGAGCTCCCGATTCAACAGCCACAGGTTAGAAAAACACTTACAAGATGTAAAGCATGAAAGTACAGCTGCAAGGTTAAACCAGTCACAATCATGATGTGAATCTGTGCTGCCTTTACAAAGGGAAAAGGATTTACAGACAAACAACAAGTCTTCTCTGTTAAAGTAAAACGAAACCTGATTTCCTGACAGTCTATTTGAAAAGAGATGGTGATGATGGCAAAAGGCTTCTCCTATAAGGCAGGCAAAATTCTGCTGTTCAGAAATGCAGAAGATGAAGGCCTTTATTTTGTCTTGTGACATGGAAATTAATAAAAGTAGATGAGGATTGCTGAATGTAAATTCCTCAAGGGGGAAGAATCACTTATCTCCAAAAATAAGTGCTGCTCAGCATCCTCTGGCAACAGAGATCTTTGGAGCAATGCCAGAAAAATGGGAGGAAGAGCAATGACGGGAGAACCTCTCTCTTTCAGGTAATGATTCTAGTCAGCCAGCAGTGGCCACTGCCCAAGGTTTGCTGATGGTCTCAGGTCACACACATTGGTGGTCTCAGTTGTGTCTCCTTCCACAAAGCTACAGAAAAGCACCACCCATTTCTGGCATGTCACCACCATGCATACTTTCTTCTCCTAGCCTGGCATAAACGTCCAAGGTCCCTGGGACATTTATACCCCCAAAATGTAGACAGGAGTCTGTATGATGCTAAGGAGCACTGAAGAGTATGTGTCCCCCCCTCTGATGGCAGGTGGCTGCAGTGGCACCTGATCAAAAGCTATTCACACACACACTCTGGCAATCAAATTAAGTCACCAGTTGCTGACTTAACTGATTCAACATCATGAGGTTGAATTAGCCACATGCTGGCACTGTAATTCTAATTGTTTTCAAATACACATTGTAATACAAGTCTAATTAGCACATCTCCAAATGGGAGCTGATGCACATAGGGTGGTTTTGCACTGGTGACACAGGTAACAAAGGATTCCATACATTCACCTGCTACCTCTGGGACACTTTTCTCCACACCATGTTTTGCTGATTTTGTAGTAGAGGTTTTAAACAAATGCAGGAAAACCAGAAGGAAAGAGCACTCTGACAATCTGCATGAGATAAAGTATATAGATCATAACCTTGAGAATGCAATCCAGCAGAGAACATTTAAATAACACATGACTACAAAGCTCTGAATCAAATCTGATCCTCGTGTGCTAACAAGTGTGCAGTCATGTACTTGCTCACCAGCATGGCTGCACGTCCACAGTTTGCAGAAACACGCAGCCACTTGCAGATGTGCTCACAGGTGCAGCCTGCAGTGCACATAAAGGCACACACGTGTGAACCCACACATATGCACCCAGTCCTGCATGCAGTAACCAGTACATATTGCTGCAGGTTGCAGGGGAATGGCTGCAACACCAGCCTTCTCCCAGCATGGGAAATACTGCCCCGTGGAAGGCAGAACATCAGCATGCTGAGGGATGCCTGGGATTCTGGATATGCTGCTCCTCCTTCCAGTCCTACTGAGTAAAAGACACAAGAAGCCCCTGCACTATTGAGCTGGTGTGATGACCTCTACAATCTGCAGCAGCCACTGCGTACATTATTAATGCCAATGTCTGTGCCAGGAATTGACCCTGCTCCCAGCTGGGGCCAAGGTCCATTAATTCTGCACTGTGAATTAGTCCTAACTGGGTAAATACAGAAACAGAATAATTTGCCATTGGGCCAGTGATCAGATGCCCTGAAGATGGAATAACCTGTGGAAAGACGAGTGTATAATACCCTCATCACACACAGCACATGACTAAATGGTGAAGTATTTGCCAGCATAGTCATCTCCATTTCACCCTGGAATCTCATTCATTATCATGAAGGCAAACAGAGCAGAAGCACAGTGTATGAAAGGGAGTGTAGCCCCTTCTCAAACCTACCTGCCATTCCATAGCCACATTTGTCTGAGCCAGCCAGATCTATGTATACAGAAGGGAGCCAATTAGCAGCTGATGTGAATGGTTCAGTGGAACATTATTATTTAAAGGCTAGTTAAGATAATTAGGGGGCAGTTTAATTAAAACATCAACTAAAACACAAAATGAATGCAGTAGCTTTCAAGCCCAGCAGGATGCACAGCTAGCAGATCCCCCTGGGAGACTGCTAATTAGTGTTTGTAGTGACTGCAAATAATAAATAAAAATAATAATATTCCTGTAAGCCTTAGAAATATTAGGAGCTTAGTTCCTTTCTGTCCAATGCATGCCCACTGCTCAGTCCCTATGGACAGTTTGAATCAGAGCATCTGCAAGGTGTTAGAACACTAGAAAGCTGTAGTCACTCAGTTTAAGTTTCTGAAGGTCTTTGTTTCCATTTAATCTGACAGTCCCTGACAACAGAGAGAACACCACTGGAATTCCCAAGAACCATGCCACCCAGATGGCCACCTCACGGCTTCACTCATCTTTGCTGCTCGTCCATTCTCATACAAGGACCACTGCCATGAACAGGTTGTTTATGACCAGGAATCGAAAGAAAGCCTTTTTTCTTTTTTCTTACTCTGAAGTCAGAAGTGATAAAGCCTAAGAAAAGTTGTTCCCAAGTACACAGCTCCAGAGTCCTGGTGCTCCACTGAGAGAGACACAGAATCTACACAGAACTCAAGCCCATCTCTGATACTGTGCACCAGAGTCTCCAAGAGATGGATGCACCAGACTTTGTTCCCTGTTTAAAGTTCTGCAAAGCTCTTGCTATACCATTGCAGAGGATCTGATTATGATCTCAACGACACTGGTGTTGATCAGAACTATCTCCTGCTGTCCTTCACTCTGAACACTGCTGCGACAATACTGAGAGTGATATTAGCAGGGCAAAAGGGGAAAAGGTGAGACAGCTGCAGCATTTGGGGGAGCACACAGGTGATTCATCCATTTAAACAGCTAAAGCCAGAATTCTCCAGCAACTACAGAAGAAGATGCTCCATTTTACACAGAAGATAATCACCAGGGCTCCCAGCACAAGAAGGGAAGTAGACGAGATAGAGCACACAATAGCATGTGCAGGGCCATGAGGAACAGAAGTGCCAATGTTTTCTCAGCTGAACAGAGCTGAGCTGTGTTGTCTAATTCCTGAGCTATAGATTCTGAGTTGCCCAAGGGGGGGAATGCATTAATTACTTATGAATCAATTGATCTGCTGCTATTTCAGGAACATCAAATGGCGCTGTAATAGAGATGGTTCCCAAACAGCAGCTCCCTCACTTAACAAAAGTCATCCCTCACCCCCACTCCCTGAAGGAGAGCAGGGCAAGAGCCTGCAGCACAGGGAACTTCCAGGATGTTGAGCAAACTCCTACCAGATACTGGCCTTGTCTGTTCTTCACCTTGTTCTTGTATCCCAGTTTATATCAGTGCAAAGCAGTTGTGAACTGCCACCGCTGGGAGTGAGACTGTGCTGCAGCTATCTCACCCTGCTAAAAATGATGAAAGCAGGTCAAAAGCAATAAAGAAATGGTGCAGGGGCTGCTCCCTTTGGTGGGATATATTCCAGGGTGTCATCATCAAAATTACAGGGAAGTAAGGTGATCTCTCCCTCTCTTTTTCTACTCACGTACACGGGAAACCAAACCCAGTTCTGGTATGGCCAGAAGCAAGGTCTGTATGCAAGAAGCTTATAAGACCTTCATATATCTACCAGCATACATTACAGAAGTCCTCAGCAATTTCCCACTCAGTAGCATGGCAGACAGCTGCAGGACTGAGGAAAATAAATATGTGGTTTATAACTTTTTTGCAGCTCTTTACTGTTCTAACGCTTTTAGGCAGACCCTGCCCTTGGCCCCTTGCATTTCACATTGCCAATAACATTCTATTTTGAAATGCATAAGCCAGTTCTTTTCCCATCAGAGTCCCCTGTGGCTTCCTCCTAATTTCATCTCCCATATGAGTTAAAGTGGCGAGATTAAAATTTCGAAACAAAATTTGTAAACAAAATTCTTGGCATGCAGTAGATGAGACTCGGCTCAGTAATGAGCCTGGGCCACTATGACAGAATACAAAATCACTCCTTCGGTTTTGTGCAGACCCTCCTAAAAGCCACAGCTCAACCTGGGCAGTTGCTGGATTTCCTACAAATACAGAGCATCTCATAAAGGACAAAAGTATATATTTTTTCAGTTTATTACCCTAGACCAGATCCTCAGCAGCGGCAAGTCTGCACACTAATGGCCCATGCCAGTTTATATCCATCAGAGCACATGGACAATGGATCTGGTGGATCCTGAATGCTGGGCTCTCCATGTTCTGCACTGGAAGCATGCACAGATTTCTTTCTGAGAAATTTAGAGCCTAATTTCCCATTTTGCTTGGCACTTCTCTAAAAGATGCTAAAGTAGTTCTGTCATTCTATGAATGTATATCTCTGCTCTGAAAGAAGTTCAAAGGCAATTTAGTTTTACAGGAGTAGCCTTCTTTTGAAGACACTCTTAAGACAACAAGAATACTACTCATCAAAGTCTTTCTGTTACTCTGTGTAACTGAAGCGCAATTATCTGCCTTCATACCACTCCTGTCTTCAGCTTCTCTCCTAAATAATTAAGGTCTTTGTCAGTCATCAATTCTCTCAGTGTAAGCAGGGTCAAAAGGTAACCTGTGCTCACGTAAGATTTGGGGGTACATTTATAGGGAAGAATTTGCCTGTGGTGGTCAAAATCTGCAAGGAATGCTTTCCAGTGGCTTTCTTGATAATAACAATCTGTCAACACTTATCAAATTTGTATCTAATAATCTCGTCTGTGGTGTCTTCTATTTAAGCAAAACATCAAACTAGAGGATATTAAACATCTAGACTTGCACAGCTCTTTTCAGCGAAGGATATTGAAGCTTTTTATACAGAAAATGTGTATCATTATAACCATTTCATAAACGGGAAAATGAAAGCACAGAGATTAAACAACTTTCTTAAGGTATTAGAGTAGATGACTGGCCAAGCCAGAAACAAACCCAAGTGCCTTGAGTGTTGCTCCAATGCCCTGGATGACACCAGGTAAAGATGAGCTCATTCACCACTGAACACAACCATTTCTCAGCTGAAACTGTATGTTGTGATCACTGTATACCAATGCTTCATGGCAATTTGGGACAACTGTGACTTAGATGTTGTCTCCAATTTGTATCATCCAATTCAAAATCCTATCCCATGGTACACAGCTGGTAAACACCTGAATTCAGATTTGATCAGGACAATCACATTATCCGTTTCCCCAAGTTGCTGGGGTTTCTAATTTACACTCATCCATCCATCAGGGCTCCCAGCAACACAACAGCTCCCAGCCCTTATGCTCAGTGAGCAGCAATGTTCAGAAAGCCCAGTTTGGAGAGGCAGGCAGGGGAGCAGCTGCAATAAGGGACCATGGACTGAGAGGGCAAGCAGTTAGCACACACACAGCAGCTGCGGCTTCCAGGGAATTGCTGCAGCCACATACCAGCAAGGAACTGAGAGGTGGCAAAGCACTGATTAGAGGGACTGAGGCAGAGGCTGAGAACAGCCGTGGTTTGAGGCACAGACAGAAGCTACAGCAGTGGTGGCAAGGAGTGAAAAGAAAGGGCTGGCCTTGATCTCTGTGCTGTCTGAAATGCCCCTATAGGGAAGCATCAAGATTAGAAGGTTAATAAAAGCACTATGACTTGTGGCCTACAGCTGCTGACTGAATTGATCCAGCTTTGCCCATAGTGACTTGCACAAGGCATGCATGAAACATTGGTTCAACACTGCCCTGGACGGCAGCATGCCAATTATCGTATCCAGCGACAGCCACGGCGACTGATTTTCAACCTTGTTCAAGAGGAGCAGTGGCTGAAGGGGAAGCAAAGGAACTCATCACTGGGGATCTAAATGAATCCGAATTGCATTTGCATTTCATTTAGATTTAATAAGATAGTTATTGTTTGTTAATTACATGCCAATTGATTACTGCAGCAACATATTTGTTGAAGAGGAATAATTCAGTTGAAGATGCATATCCTACTCATCTAAATTGAATCAAGCAGATTCAAAGCGATGTAGTGTGATGGAGCAAACATTTCCAGCTTGATACACATACTTTGGAGAAATTTCTACAATCTGGAAGAAAAGCTGCTCTGTTCCACAGCAACCTGTGCCCAGAAGGAAGTATCACCCAGGAAGGACTTGTAAAAAGTAAAAAGCAAGTTCTCACTTCTGCAAGACTCCACAGAGAGCTGAAAAAAGCAGCAGGTCTGGCAAAGGTCACCCCTAGAAAACGTGAAGGAAAGGCAGAGTTCGTAGCCTGTGCCAGTTCTGGAATGGAGATGTGGGGTATGTGGGGATGGGGGAAAATTAAATCCCATTTGATGAATATGAGAAACTAAATGATCCTCTTCATGATGGTCTTTGCACACAAGCAGCTGCAAATCAGAGGACTGCTCCATCCGGGAAATGTCAATTGTATGGAAATGTCATCTTCATTGCAGAGCTCTCCTGGGGCTGCTGGAAACTGCAACTCAACTGCATTAATTTCCATCCCTCTTCCTCTCTCTCACTTACTCTTTTATTTTTCAATCTTTTAACCTTTATAAAAAAATTTAAAAACAACCATCTTTTCTGCATTCAGTAGAATTTTGTAGCTATAATGGTGCAGAAAGGTTAAAGAGTTTCAATTAGAAAGGTCACTCCCGGATCATTGTGCAGCTGGATTCACATGCTGCCTGCTGTTTGGAAAGTTAAAGATAGCACTGAATAGCTTCCTATGCCAGGGCTGACACCTCCAGCTTTTTCAGTCCCAACAAAAATAAACTTTCAGTCTTACTTTTCAAATAGGGTAAAGGCTCACAGATCTCAGGAGGTTTTCATCAGGGAAAATGTTGAGTTCAAAGTGAAGACCGGATCAAGAGGAAGAAAAGATGTCTATAGCCAAAGGCAATTCCCAAAGGGACACCACTCCAAATGGAGGAAACTGGCTCATGACACCTCCAAACCACCTGCAGCATGAAACAGAGCTCACACGTAGGCTTATCTAACCTCACTGCTTAGGCTCCCACTTCCTGCATTCTCCAATTCTTGGCTCCTACCCTCGCTAAACTCTAACTTGTTTCATGAGAAAATAGATTAATGCATTCTCCAGTGTTGAAATGAGGGAGGAACAACAAGGTGCACAGAGGGGACACGCGTATGGCTGGTCAGGAGAGAGGGATTACGTGAATTACAATTGATTTTCCACCGTTAATGAACCATGAAGTGCTTGTGATTGCATCTTGAAGAGATTTATAATTATTCACCGAATCTCAGAAGATAATTAAACTTCATTAAACACAGACATGACAAGCTTGCATAGTAAAAAATAAACCCCAGAGCCGGTTCCTGATAAAAGAGGGAGATAAGGTGTTGGAAGATGATAAGGAGAACCAGGGGAAATAAAAGAGGGGTTCTTCACTAAAAACAGTTTTTGTCCAAACAAGAAATTGCTGCCCTCAATGTATTTTCTCACCTCTTTTTTTCCTTTTCTTTTACACATCATAATCACACCACCACCTTTGCCTGACAACAAATGTGTCTTATATAATACACTTACTTATTCTGCAGCAGTTGTGTGAAAATGTTCCAGTGTTTTAGAGCCAGTGGGGATTGGCTTTTTTGCATGTTTACCAAAATGGCTGTGAAGTACAAAATACAGATTGTGGAAGGAGCTGAGGGGAAGCAAAGGGAGGCAGTAGCAGGGAGATGCAGTTCATCACTGCATGGGTCAGAATTCCCAAAGAGTTCAGCATTTCAGAGATCAAGGAAGTGCTTATCTCTTTCAAATAGTCTGGCCTTAGCTTCTGACCATTTGAAAATTTAGCCTATGAAGTCCTTATTTTAGAAATTTATTAGGATGTAACAGGACACATAAAACAGGCTATATATGGTATGTTCAATACTGGTGTAAATTATGCCCTAGTTGGATACAAAGCAATTGAAACCAGATAAGAAGAATCTAAGAATATTTCAGAAAAGAAACTGATTCATCAAAGAAGGAATCCAGTGGAGAAAGAAGCTAACAATAATGTGCACTGCTGAGGATCAAAGGAATCTTGGCCTGCTGGTTGTGGTAACTAAATCCATTAACCCAGAGCAGCATTTGTTCAAGGTAAGCATCTGCATCTACAAATGCAGCCAAAGTAACCACTCATTGGAGAACTCTGTCTTCTGCTCATATCAGTTGTGCTGTTGGCTGTCTTGGCTTAAAGTGATCTCACTGCCTTTTGCATCTACACTGAATTTCCTGAGATGCATAGCATGAAGGACAGGTGCCCCTCATGTCTTCTCCAGTCCCCTTGTAACATAAATTGCTTGATCTACCAGAGGTCATCCAGCATCAAGTTTAGCCAAACACAAGACTGTTGGGACACCACTACCACTGCAGAGGCTGTGAGTAGTGCTTACAAAGCAGCAACGGGGTGTATTTCCAAGAGAAGTCCACCAAAAGAAAAGGACAGAAATCTCGGACCTACCCAATATACATTTTCCTCCTCTCAAAGGTCTCTCTTTTCATTATTGCCCTCCTAGAACTGAACATCAAGAGTTTTCAGTCCTGAGGCAATCTGATTTTATTAAGAATTGGAAATGTTGACGTGAAGTTAAAAGGACCCAGAGAAGATGCTTCTCCCACCAGGCTGACATAACTTTGCTGAGCACACACGCTCTGCAGAGCACAGTGCATAGGGGATGAGACATTGCAGTTTGCACTGTATTTCTAGTGTGAACATCTCTTTTCCATCCACACCCGGGGGAACAACTGAGCCCTACAGCTACATCTTTCTCATCTCTCCTTCATTTTCTATTCCTGCCAGACATAACACCTCCTCTTTCCCTCGACTCAGATAGATTTTAGAAATATAGGTCTTCCCTAGCACAGTGTAACTTAAATCAAACTGTTGTAGCTAGCATTTCACTACAGTAACATTGCCAGAGAGGCACGGGATATACAGACCAGCACAGTAATAGCTATAGACAAAATGAAGGATAAACAGACAGGCACACAAGTGGAAATTAATCAGCTGAGAGCTGTTACTTATTTTCTCCCCTAGATAACGTCTTTGTACAAAGCCTTTCTGTGAACCCCAGAGTCTCTGGCACAAAGTGAAGGATTCAGGTCTATCAGACCCGATTTCTAATTGGCACAATTTAACTAGTGAAAACTCATTCATACAACTCCATTGGTTTAATCATTCTGTGAGCCAATTAAGCTAAACTGATTTAATAAAGGAACAAACTAGTCTTGCTGTATATACCCAGAGTACTTGCTCCAATTTAACAGAATGAATTTAAAATCAGTTTCAGATAAACTGTGCACAGCTCGTAGAGGGGTTTCCGATTCTTTCAGAGAAGAGAGAACCTGTAGGGAGACTGTCTCCACCTAAGCCCCTTCCTGTCTTGTTTTGCAATGAATCACACATCCCAACTCTGCAATGAATGAGGTTTCCAAAGGCAGCGTTTATTCTGGCTCTCACTCCCGTGCGGTAGCACCATGTGTTTTACAGCATTGTCAAACATAATGATTCCTACCCTGGAGAGAAATTGGGTCCCGTTTTATATTTTATTGCCTCAGAAAGGACATTTTTTACTTTCCACAGTCCACAGCTGGCAGCAACAGCCCCATAAATCTTGCCAAATGCTTTTTGTTGATATATTGTCCAGCAAGAAGTCTGTGAGGCTGGGGCCAGCATGGAGTAAACAAGTTAATGGCCTCCTGATCCGTGTCTGAAGAGGGAGAGCAGCAGGGATAAGGAGTGCTGCAAAGCCACTGCAGAAAAAGTCCAGCAGCTGGTGGGTGAGCTAAGAGACCACTGGGAGTTTGTTTCCCACGCTTCATCCAGAATAACATGCAAGTTGAAGGGCTTCCTGGCTCCCACGAAAGGGCCTTACACCAGAAAGCTCACCTGGCTGTGGTGCCAGCTCACTCGGACAATCTTGGTGTTTGTTGCAAGAGCTCTAGCTGGTTCTGACAGGGCATGATTGTGGGGAAACCTCAGTGAGCCCTAGTGCACACCAGCAGAACTCATGGAAACCAGGATAAAGGAAAACTGGAAGAAAGGAGAAAGCAAGAACATATTTGTGCTGGTGAATGCATCTGTGTGGGAGTCGATTTAACAGCTGAAGGGACAGAGTGCACTGGAGTTCACAGTGTGAGCACAGAGGAATGAATACAAGGAAGACACAAGTCCCTGTCCACAGGGAGCAGGCTTGGAACAGTTGATGTGCATGCTCTCTGGTAAGCACAAGTGAGATTGTTAGATGTAACTGTGTTGGACATGGTTGTAAGCAGTCTTTGTAAAGCAGATGAACATGTTTGTAGATGGAAGAGCATGCTCTCCTGTGTGTGTTTCTAAATCTAAGTGGACAGTGATGGAAGGGAAGGTGCTTGTTCTTGCATCATGGAAGTACCCAAGATGTGCATTGTAGGTGTGTTGGTAGGGATAGGTATGTTGGTAGGGGTAGGGATGTATATAGGTGACATGCTCTACTTGTGTGTTAGCACATGTACATACTGATACACACAGCTGTCCTTCAGCCAAGCTTGAATTTCTGATAAACTTGTCCTTTGTGGGTGATGACAGAGCCTCTGCTTGTGAAAAAGAGATGTTCAGCTTCATTCCTCTGGGCAGCTAATGAGCCGCTTCCCTCCTCTCCATCTTTGTCCCTGTGCTCCTCCCTGAGCTTCAACAGCACTTTGTGTGTAATGAAGAGATAATGCCATAATGACTTGATATGTTACACTCAGCCCAGTTATAATGCCTTGGAACAACAGCCACTGAGCAAGGGCTCAAGCAACTCACCTGGTCATGTCCAGTTAATGCAAAGCCCTGTGTGCCTCTACACAGTGCCCATTCAATGGACCTTCATCGTGCAAAACAGAACCAAATCTGACAGTGCTAGGTGTCCCAAGCTTTACTGCCCCACACTTCTCCTCCAGCCGTGGGACAGGAATGCAGTCCTAAACACACAACCCAGACCAGTCACTGTGGTTGGCTGTGATTTCTTATGAGCTGAAAATTCTCCTGAGGCCTCAAGAATAAAAATACTGCTAACCCTGGCTGGAAGCATAATGAACAGGAAGAAAGATTGATTGCTATGGCTGTAATTAAGTGAGAGGCTTTGATAGCCTCATAAGCCGCTAGAGCCAAACTAGAGTCCTGATGTGGAATTAGAGTGGCTCCCTCCCTGCACCCCACCACCTTCTCCTGTTGGGTTCAGCATCTCAGGATTCTGAGCACGCAGCTGCCCTGCTCCAGGCTTTATAGGCTACAAGTCATTTTAAGGGGAAATGGAAGAAATAAGCTTCCCACAGATGAGCGTGGCAGGAGGCTTAGGGACTGACTACATGTGGGAAGGAGCAGGAATTGGCAAGCTGCTTCCCACCCTGTGCTTCACCTCTCACCCTGTGCCTCACCTGATTCCAAGGTGTCTCTCCACATTAAGCATAGCATTGCATCCATTTATAGCCTGTGAACAGTGCCTGATATCCAGAGTAGGATATGGGGAGTGGGAGGTGGAAGAAAGAGGAAATAATTGTCCACCAAGGACTCGAATCTGATGAGATTTACACCCTTCCTCAGCATACGGAAGTGAAGCCTTCATTGGATATCTCTTCCACAGTATGAGTGAAAAATTCAAGACAGACGGAGCCTTTCCTATCCCCCTGAGTCTGCACTCAGCCTCATACCACTGTTAATGCACCTTGCCCTCCTCCCCTGCCTCAATCCCACCCAGAAACACAGAAAACTCCTCAGCCCATCCCACCCTTATCTCTTAGCACACAATTCCCTTTCTTTAAATTTTTTTCATAGCTACTATCCTTTCTTCCACTATAACATTTTAACCTCTATGGTGAGGATGTGCACATTAAATGTTTTTTTCTTCTTAGAAGTGTTTCAAGAAATAACCAGGAATATCCTCCGTGAGAGGTGATAGCTCCTCACAATGAGGTGGGGAAACAGAGGAAATGAGAACTTCTTGATCCTGCTCCTAGCTCTGGCCCCAGCATTTTCTGTATACCTAGCTACTTTGTAGGGCTGCCTCAGTTTCCTCACTGTGGCTGCCTCACAGAGACACTGTGAGACTGAGTCATCTGACATATATAAAAACCCAAGCTCTCCAGATGAGAGGAGCTAGACAAAGGCACAATCATATTGTGACATGATGCCTTTGAGCTTCTTAGTAACCAGACAATGGCTCAACTAGCAAGATCCTGTTGTAACTGATGTCTGAGCCAGACTGGAGGATTTGTCTGTATCATCTTCACTTCCCAGTGCCTCTCCCCCAGTGTGGTTGCAGTACATTCCCTTGACCAGGATGTCTGACCCCAGCACAACCACACTGCAGTCTTTGTCCATCACACATTGTTGGCCTTGAAACTCAGAGCACCAGGGGTGACAGACGTATCCGGAGAGTGACAGACTACCAGAGTCAGCAGAATGCAGCCTGTTGCCATGGAAATTCAAGGCCCTTTTTCAAGCATCTGTGCAGCTCAGGGGAACATGGCCAGCTCCCACTGTGAAAAATCTCTGTAAAGAGTCCCGTGGAGAGTTGGTTTTGTATCCCACAATTGCTCTTTGCTCCCCAACCCAATTATGTGTTCTACCAGGAAACGATGGACCGCAGCTTGGCTTAGGATTCATGACGTCAAGGTGCATTGTCTGTCAGATGAGTCTGCAACCAAGGACACGATTTTCTACTACAAAAGCTCTGCAGGGAAAATTCAGACTTTTTTTGTTTAATATTGGAAGAGATCCATTTTTCACTGCTATGCCATGGGGCAACACCAGGTGACGCCACTCAAATGTATGCTTTTGGGAGATCTGCTTCTCTGAACGTGCCTAAATTAGATCCCAGAGGCTTGTTTATTTGTCCATTACATTGATAGGCTTTTTTGGACATTGTCATAGGTATGACATGTAAATAAATAAGTAAAATAAAACCAAACATTAAAACAGAGGAGTGCTGATGGGAAATGCCAGCAAACAAACCAACACTTTTTGGCTATAGGATATTTTGTAACTGCAGAATCAAAATGCAAGCAGAGCATGGGAGTTATTATCTATTTCTCTGTCATTTCCAAGCTTCTATCATGTGTGCGCATCACCACTTGAACACACATGGGCAGTATTATGCAGTATTATGACCAAGAATATTTCTTTACATGCACAAGTTCATGGTATTGTGTATCAGCTGCATGTATTGCATTCATATTGCCATGTGCTCAAAGACAACTGTGCATGTGTGCCTGCCCTTGTGTCTGTATATGCACACGTACTCAGCAGGGTATAGACATGATGCTCGTGAGAGGAGATTATATTCCCTTCAAAGGTGTAGTCACTTACCAAAAAGTCAAGTCTAATTACCTGCACTGTTTTCCCCACGAAATTACTTTGCATCTCCAAGTTTACCTTCCGAATTGCATTGATCCTTTTGGTTCTTAGGAAATAACAGGTATTTAAGTGAGGCTGCTGCTGGTGGAGGCTCCAGCTGTAGGAGCCAGGTAATGAGCACTAAGAGCATGCTTGGGCTTTCAAAGCTCCAGACAGCTTCATTAGCCAAACAAAGGCCACACATCCAGAGCCGTACAAAGAGGCAGGGGGTGTGTTGTAGAAGAGCTCTAGCCTGAGACTGAGGACAACAGTTCTTTGTTACATTATTGTATGTTCAGGTCCTTTGGGAGTGGCCACTTGTCCAAGGAGTCCTTATAACAAGCTCTCCAAGGATGCTGGCTTTGTCATGTCCAAAGCACAGACACTTGAGATCCTCCCCCAACAAAATCCCATGACAAAACACCCTCCAGACTTTTGCTTTTAGGCTTCATTCCACAAAACCCTGAAAGACACTTGAAATCTAGTTCAACATGTCTGGTTTCTCATGCAGTTTCTTACATCACAGTTAAACTGTCAAAACACTGCTATAAAGCGTGACTGATGTCTTTTCATCATCAGTGGCTCAAAACCCTCCCCAAAGGGCACTGCACCCAAGAGACACACCATTGTTTGTTGAAGATACCCCCTGAAATCAATGGTTTATGCTAGAAAATTCCCCTGCCTATCAGTTTGAAAAGTTCCTTCTGAACTTGGTCATGAAAATCTCTCACAACCCAAACAGCCTCCCCAGAGAAGAGAGAGATTTACTTCCTTCCTGTCTTTCCTGAAGTCTTGTTCCAGCGATCTTCAATGATGATAAACACGACAGGCACTGTAAAGCTCAGCAAGTGCACTATTTCTCTTCCTCTTCCCACCATCGCCAGTATAAATATCACCCTGAGTCCTGGGGGCTCAGTGCCAAGTTAAAATAATGCTCTGTCTGGGCTGAGGATCTGGGTTCTCCAGAGATCACAAGAAACCTGTGATGGTGGGTGGGAAGGAGGGAGGGAGCTAAATCCAGGGACACACACGAAATACTGTAACACTAAATTTCACACCCCCTCCCATGGATTTCAATGAACAGTTATTATGCACCCTACAGGGTCACCATAAAGACATACTATCCCATCCTCCTGTCTTGAACATCTCTGTAGCTCTCAAGGCTGCTTATCAGGGGGGAACCTTGCTTGTTCTTCCTTCCCTCACTCCCACCCCTCTCTGCTGCAGTACATTTCTGAGAAGTCCCAGGGGAAATAATTCTGGGAAAGAGACAATAAATTTAATCGAAAGCTGAATCAATGAACAATTTGTTTCACTGGGAGCCAGGATGAAAATTGGGCAGATAACAATGGAGACATGGAGCTGAGGGACAAGCTGCACGAAGAGGAGTGCTCAGGATTCACATGCAAGTCTCAGCACATAGCACACAGCATTTTTCTAAGTGTCCTGGGCTTGCTGTTGGGTGGGTGATCATTTCCTTCCCCCAAAGAGCTTGGACTGTGGATACTCTGCTTATAGGTTTTCATACAGTTAGGGCTAAACACCCCTAAAGGACCATGCAGTCTTTTCTACCACAAAAGAGAAACTTCACACGAGCAGTTTCTCTCTCATGACCTTCCTGTTAGCATCCGGGACTCCAATCCAAACACCTGCACCTCCCTGAAATTGCTTCAAGATTACCATGAACTCATCTCCAGCCTCATTTTCCTTTTCCTCTTTTTCTCCCTGATTGTGAGGCCTTACCCGTATGACAGCTTCATTACTAGTGACCTTCAGCACTGGCTTTCTTGGGGAAGTGATTTAGAACCAAATTACTGATCTATTTCTTTCACCTTCTCCTTCTCACCCAAGGCAGCAATAGCAGCACTGGAGAGGCCATCTGAAACAGTGCATTTTCAACACACTACTGAAGGGGAGACAGAGCAGAAAGCCATGCTTCGCCACAGCCCAACACAAAGGGGCCAAACTGTTCCTGGAGAAATGCCAAAACAATCATACAATTTATTCCAAGGGTACGGATGAGTCTGATTTAGACCAGTCACGAAACAGCTCTTAAGGAACTGGGGACTCTACTGAGAACAGATGGAGGCTGCTGGAAAAAACAGGGGGCAGGTGGCTGCTTGGAAGACAGGATCACTCTGGCACATGGGCAAAGCAGAAGGGAGATGGCAATATGGACCTCATTGTTGTGGGCTAGGTTAAATCTCATTGGAACCAGTGGGAAGAGCAGCTGTCTCTGATTAAGGCTAAATCAAAGAACACTTAAATGTCTGTTTGCTTGTTACAAACTGGAGCAATGGAAGTTACCATTCAAAGCACAAAGATGAAGGTTGGTCTGAGTTGAGCTAAGACACAGAGCCTTACTGTAGACTAATGGCTGAGGGTGCATTCGTGTGTATGTGTGTGAAAGAAAAAGGGAAAGGAGAAAAAGATGAAGAAGAACTGGAGCAGATCACCAAGAACTGTCAGAATAAACAAAGGAAACCTGGAAAAAATCAGAGAGAGATGGCACTGGAGAAAGAGCAATTAAAGAGTCCTCTGCCTCCTAAGGGGCACTACTAGCCAGGGAGAATTAAAAGTGAAGTAAGTGGAGAAGCAGGAGTGGGGAGTCCCTGCCCTCATTGGGTGATGTCTTTTGAACCATTACAGCATAACATGTAACAGGGTGCACCCTGGCTACAGGGCAATAGCAGGAAGAGATTAACTACTGACACTGAAGTGCTATTTCCAGCTGACATTTATCCCTGCCTTGGAGCTCCCAGTTGGAGAGAAGAGGTGACAACAAACAGGAGAAATTTACACTGGCCACTTTATGCAAATCTAACCTTTCCACGCTTGCCAGGTGGGGAGCATTTATTTACTTTCTGGCTGCCAGCTAAATTGGCAGAAGGAGTGAATCCAAGCAGAATATGGAGAAGGTCAAAGGAATATGGCTCATGACTGTAATTTCAAGACCTGTTACAGGCATTACAATTTTAATGTGGCAGCTGAGAGATATACATCCCAGGCAAATGAACTGGCAGAAGACATGTGCATGTGCCAGTGTATTCTTCCACGTGAGCATTTCATTGCCCTCTGACAGGGCTAATCTGTGTCGCAGCCCGTACCTGTGTCTTGCTCATAGTAGTTTATTTTAGACCAGGCAGATCTGAGTTCAATTGCCTTTGCCACAATGACTTTTCTTTCAAGATGCAAAGATGTGAAGATGAGCAGTAACTGTGAGATGTCCGGGAGTGATTTTGTCACAATTTTAAATAGAAAGATAGCACTTATACATACACTATCAAATTAACAAGTTCATACTGCACTCTAAAAAGTGAAAACAAATTCCTGCCACCCCAGAATAAGGCTGCCTTTTTTTGGCATGCTAAATAGTATCTCTTTGCAATATATAGTCATGTTCAGCTTTTTACATTAAAAAGTCTCTTTTTGTCCATGTAAATAAAATGCAGCTCTCTCTTCAGTAGAAAACAGCACAAGAGCCCTTAGTACAAAAGACCAGGAAAAAAGTAAAGACCCATATACCTGGCTAAAAGTATAGGGGAAGACTTCAGATGAGCTGCCAGTGCCTTTGCACCACAGTGAACCATGGTCACAATGCAAGAAATTAAAAATAGTGCCCTAAAAGTAAAAATGCCCTCAGATTTCTGGTCTTCCAGGTCAAGAGTGCAGTTCCACAGCCCTGCTAACAGTGTGCTCCAGATGTATGAGCTGCCTCAGAGAGCCTGCTAGGGCACTGCTTCAGTCTAGGCACAAAGTATAATGTTACATTTTTCATCTCAGTTTGTATTAGTCCACACAGCATCCTCCAAAATCCCACTTGCACTAGTGCTTGTAAAGTCAGCATAAAGCCTGACTTTTCAAACATGACTAACAATTAAGGATCCTACTGACGAATGCCTTCAAGGGATTTGTTTCTAGAACGAACTCAGATTTCCCTGCCTCTTCATGGTATCAGTGTCTGGGCACCCAAGATCATTAGTTATATATAGGTCTGACAGCTGCTGGCAGCCAGCATTTTTTAGAATTTAAGTCCCTTGAATTCAAATCTAAGTCAGACACTTTACAACTCATCAGATTGGCTTATCAAACAGGATACTTTTATAAATAAGTGTTCTCTCTTGCTTTCCGGCTTCTGAGTCTTTGAGTCGCACCTGGGTCAAACGTTCAAGCTTTTCACTGCAACTGTGAAAGACTGGAATTAACTTCTGAGCAATATCCTGTGGCATCTTCTTCCACTAAGATCTCCAGGGTTGAAAAAAGAAGATGAAATAATGCTAAGTTCACAGTAAATACCATGGAAAAGGGCAACATCTGAGCAAAATCACTGGTTCCTCAGCTGATTCCCCATATCACATGGCAACATTAGGACCAAGCCAATCAAAGTCACACTTAAGTGCCTTGTGCGTGCAAAGCAAACAGGTTCCCAGCACTGCCTCCTATAAAATACAGGTTTCTTTCAGCATCTGTCATCTAGCTCAATTTTGCTTAGCATGCACGAACTGACAACAGCCTGAGGTGATCTGGCTGCAGGGCACACCAGGGGTGTATTTCTGAGCCAGGCACGCCCTCACGATGCCCTGGCCCTGCATCTCTCTCTGGCTGGTTTTGTGCAAGAAGGGAAAAAAAAAAGGTAAGGATTTATGAAGGGTCAGAGAACAAAGGCAAAGAAAGAAAAATCCCATAGGATAAAAGAGACGAAAAATTCAAGGTAGTTTTAAAGCAGTTAGTGAAGTCAAGAGTCCAAGCTGACCTGAAGTCACAGCAGTGAGAAAGTAAATGGACTTTTAAGGACTTAGGCTGAGATTTTCAAAGCCTTTTCAACTCCTTGGATGTCCATTTCCATTTATTTTATTGGATTGTTGCCAAGAAAATCCCATGGGCTGGATTCTGGAGGTCTGAATTAGGAAAAGAATAGCTAGATATTGCTTTATTTTTTATCTTTTATATTTATATCTATATCTATATAAAGAATCAGCAAAACCAGCCAATCAGTTCCATCAGAGAGCCTGAAGGGTCAAGAACGGCAGGCTACAGAGGAATTATTGCAAGGTATAAAAAGGGAGTTACAAAGAGACTCCAGAACAGCAGAAGGCTGCTGACATTCATAGCCTTGTGGCTCTATTGCTTTCCCCTCCTTTTTCTTATAAAATTAATAGGGTTAGATCAGATTTCCCCTAGCTTACCAGAGTCACTGCAGCATTGGCTGGAAAAAATGGAGGATTATGTTGTCCTAAGAATCTTCCCTCCCATCCCTTCCGCAGCTCTATTTCATTACCCGACAACACCTTTGTCTGCTCTGCAGTGGGAGGCTCTGGAGGCAGAATCCAGCTTCAGATACAGAGGATAAAGGACCCAACTGCCAGCTCCACCATGGGCCTACATGCTGGCATCTGTCTGTCACATAAATCCATAGCATTTGTAGGATTTCTCATACTCCATAGGCTCATGGACTTCTATTCCAATTCCAGACACCAAAAGCCCACCCATATGAGACGTGTGGGTTGTTTCCCTTTCCAGTAGGAAACAGCAGTAGTGGAAATTATTTTCTTGTGTTTTCCAGCTCTGATGAGCTCTGGGTTACGAAGACTTGGGGCTTCAGTTCTGTCTGACTATCGACTGCCCAGCAGGTAAAGTAAGCAGCAAGTGGAAAGTAATTGATAGCAGTAGGTAGCTCCAATAAGTTTCTTAATCAATACAATTTATAGCAGACAGCTCCAAACACTGAAGTAGGGAAGCCCTGCTTAATGTGTTTATAACCTTTCCCATTTCATTTTGCTCATTTTTCCTTCCCTACTTCTTTCAGCAATGTTCTTTTGAGAACTAATTTCTCTATGGACATAACAAGCTCATGCTTCATTCACCATT
Source organism: Aegotheles bennettii (assembly GCA_013398125.1). NCBI lineage: Eukaryota > Metazoa > Chordata > Aves > Caprimulgiformes > Aegothelidae > Aegotheles > Aegotheles bennettii. Next base: position 1,361,111 of record VZRW01000914.1, on the reverse strand, counting down.
ATCTTACAAACTCCTTGTAAATTGAATTACCTGTACAGCAAAGGGCAACTGCCCTGGTTCTCCAGGACAGAGTGGAGCTCAGACACATGGCTTTGTTCTTAGCAGAAAGTAATTAAATTTTTTTTCTGTTATTGGATTTAAAGTGAGGATAAATGAGTGGAAAGCAAATCAAAAAGACCCCCTCCCCAAAAGAGCAACAGAGAGGAAATGGCCATTAAAACAGAGAGTTCATCAATAACTGGTTCCTTAATTTCTACAATACAGTGAGGGAAAGATGACTTTAGCATTTATGGTGACTGTACATGGATTTCTCACTTGTATCTTATGTAGCTTTCTTGCCTAATTTTCTCCAATCATAAATCTGGGATAGAACCTATCATGCCCTCCCAGTAGAGGGTTTATTTACCTCATTCACATTGAGATCATGCAACAGAACATACTCATTATTAAAAGGTAATCTCCTTGTGCTAAGAAACACCACTTGCAACTGTTGTAACAGCTGACATAAAATATATCAAGTAACTATGGCTTTCTGACAATGACCAAAGACTGCATCAAGTTTCCAAGTTTTCCTGATGGATCCAAGTTTAAATTGTTTACTGCTCAGAACTAAACATTTCAGCTGACTATGCCTAGGACCCTTCAGACATCCTGCCACTATTGTTATTGCATGGACACACACTCTTAGTTTTGAATACTGACAGTCCCTTCCATCACAGTTCGTGTGTGTGTGTTAATGAACAAGGTAAGAGGAGACTCAAGGAGATAGATAGATTTGAAAGGCAGGTAGGCAAGGGTAGCTCTAGGTTTTATAAGAGTGTATCTAATGTTTTTGCACAGACACATTAGGATGCAGCAAGGAATCAACTGACATTTTCCCCATGGCACAGCACAAAACAAACCACCTTACAATCCCAGAAACACGTGTGCTATGTGTTGTATCTCCTACCTGAAAGCCACTGGGATATCCAGAGGTTCTTTTCTACATCGTCCTCCAGTGATATGGGTACAGAATCTTCTTCTCAGCAGCTTCTGCTTCCCAATATTATTCCTCTGGAAAAAGATAAGCATCAAATGGGTTACATGGATACAGAGGGAAAAGTGGATACAGAGGAATTTTCTCTATATCAAAAGCATTCTTCTTCTTCCTTGTTAGCTGACATGGGAAGTGGAAGAACTGATACACAGTTCTTTCAAAACTTTTCACAAAATCATGATCAACATTTTTCAATACACAAAGAAAACCATATTTTAACCTGAAAAGGTCTGGTTTGGTAAACATAAAAAGCTGATTATTATTCCAAATAACGAGATGGAGAGTACTACAGAATCACAAAAAGTCCATATTTGTCAATTACCAACATTTTTCAGGAAAGTTTTAATTTAAGGCCATTTTCCAGTGGGTAAAACCCCTACACTTTCCATGAAAATGTGAAAAATACTGAGAAAGAGTCTTGAGTTAAATTTTTGGCAAGATGAGTAAACCTCTGTAGAAAGCCTGTTCCATGGGAGAAGTCTAATTCCGCTTCAGTGCCTCAGCAGCCTCAGCCATACAAGTTGCTAGATGTTCCCCTAGGGCTATTATATAAACTTTTCCTTCTTCAGGAAACCTTTCACTAGATAAGGTTGTTTAGAAAAAAGAATAGTCAAAGCTTCAGTCAATTCCAACTGAGGAAACCAAAGCAAGGACATTAGAATTTCAGATATCAGCAACTATCACTCATCCTCACATAGACTAGGAAGCAGCAAGAAGACAATCTCTGAAAAGCTGGATTCCCTGCTCCTGCAGGATAGGGGTACAGTCATGGTTAGATGACTGCTTCTGAAGCTCTTTCAGAAGACATCACTTCAGTCATTTTTCTCTGAGAACCACAGGCTTTCTTGAGCACACTGTGAGGAGGTTTTCTTTGTGGACAGGACAACTTCCATGGGACAGATCTTCCTAGGGGGATAAAAGCAAGAAACCTTCAGTGAGGATCCTCGAGAGGAGTTAAAATTCTCCCACGTGCAAAGATCCGGCCCAGAAGAGCGTAGGTGCACTCAGAGCTCCCTTGACAAGCCATCAGGAGGATGCTGAGAAACATTTGAGCCTGATCCTGAACCTGGAGCAGGAAGATTCATCTTCTTCCCTGGGAGCAGTGCAGAAGTGCTATGTCAGCTATCAGAGAGCTGCAGAAGCTCCTGGGACCCAGGTCGGGGACGGTCCACACTTCATGCTATGCATCAGACCAGGACTCTTCAAGCAATGCCCAACTGCAGCAATGCCAAGGAGAGATACTGTGACAGGGAGACGATTTCCCTTTCTTTTTAAGACATTTTAAGCGAATGAATAATTCATCCTGAATGACTTTGAGCCGAGGCGACTCTCCATGTTACCACCTGATTATATGTTCCATAAAAAGAAATGACAGCAATTTATCTTTTCTCTTGCTGGGTGGGCTGGTGGGGGAATAAATATGCTGCCACCAAACTGGAGTGATGAATCATCCCTCAGAGCAACCAATGACACTTTTACTGATTCGGCATTTAGTGCTTCCCAGTGGGAGTGGTAGGGAGAGGGACATCAGCATAAGCCTTTAGGAAAGAAGGGAAGACCTTGGGCAATGGAGGGCTCAGTTCTCTCTGCTCATCCCCTTAAGATTCCCCATTGATGAGCACCCAGCAAGGATATCTGGCAGAAGAGCCTTTCTCCTGGAAACAGTGGAGTCTGCAAAGATGAGGTGCTCACACTTCTGCCTGGTGCTAAGGAGAGCAGCTATTAAGCCTTATTCTGCTTTATTGTTGACTAAAAAGGGGGGTTAGACCAGAGCAGAGGAACTCTGGCAGACATTCCCCAGAATCATGCTTCTTTCTTGTATAACAAGCTGCATAGCACCTGCCAGTTGTTCAGCCTGGAAATGGGAGTGAAAGAGATTTGTCCTGGGAATTGAAGCACGGGTTTACTTAAAGGACAGGGGACTGCAATTAGATGCTGCTCTGGCTAGAGGAAAAGCTCAGAATCCCAGTGCCCTGTCCTTTACCTATGCCCACTTAGGCAAACCTGAGCCTTTCCCAAAAGGGGATCATTAGCTCTGCCAACATGGAGCTTTTTGGATGATCTAAATCCACCAAGCATTGTAGAGGATGACCAGAGGGCTACCTGATTTATCCAGGTTCTGGAGCGACTTCAGTATGTCCTGCATCAGCTCTCCCTGTCTTTTTACTTCTGCCAGAAGCTGGCCCTCATTTGAGTTCTGAACCTCATCTAAGTCCATATCTTCTGGCAAGGGTATATTTTCAGGGGCACTTGCAAGTCCAGCATTGCCGGGTTCCCATTCATCTTCTGGCATCAAGGGTGCTGATGGAACAACAGCTCCCTTTCCTCCCCAAAACTCTTTCTCCTCAGCTGGGAAGGCAGACAGGTTTTTCTTTGCCTCCACCTGAACAGGTGGTGACTTATAAGGAGGAGGTGGTTCGGCTACCTCTTGGGGGACTGTTTGATTTAGCTCATCTGTTTCTGAGCTAACTTCTTTAAGCATTTTCATGCACTGCTTCCAGGTCTGAGCCTGCCTGAAAGCAGCTTCACTTCCATCCCCTACCGACTCCCACAACTCACTCCCAAGCCGATGCCATACTGAAAGTGAGATTACTCCCTTGGGGACCTTAAAGAATCCTTTCTCCTGTCCCCAGGTGAGCAGCTCTTCTACTTCCTGCTGCTCAATCTCTGTCTCAGTTATCTTTGCTATTAGCATCAGGCATTCAACTAGGGGTTTCTCCATTGCCGATGCTGCATTCTCCATTGGGTTTTCAGCGGCAGACACCACGTTTCCCATGCTGTTGTTTAGTATGGTCTTTATAATACCTTTTTCAAACAGACCTGTCTTGTACAGACAGCCTAACACCTTTTTCAAGGTTTTGCCAACGACAGTTTTCCCTCACCCTTTGTTATGATCCCGAATGCTCCTTACCGGATCACGTCGGGGTCACCAGATGCTGGGGATCCAGGCAAGGCGATGTGTCCGGGATCCAGGCGAAGCTAGATGATATATTCCCAAGATGGCAGCAAGCTGCCCCGGAGCGCTGGGTGCGCAGAGCCGGCCTCCTTTCTCAGCTCTCGATGTTCTTGCTGATATCACAAGTTGAGTAGTTTCTCCAACTCACAGAGCACGTCCTGCTCCTTCCCCCAGTACTCAGGCACTGAAGGTCCTCTGGTGCCTCAAGCCCTGCCTTTTATGGTCCACCCCCTTGTTAGGCCATTAGCTTTATTATTACCAAACAATTAGCACCTGAGTATGATGACCAGGAGGGCTGCTCTGTCAATCAACAATCAGGTAGCCCTCTGGTCATCCTCTACAAAGCATGAATCAATTAGGGCCAAGTCTACAAGAGTCTAAGGTCTTACTGTCATTGAACAACTCAATGCCCTGCTACTACTGCAGTCCATTATGGGGATATCCCAAATATTTATGGCCATGTAGACAGCTGCTGTCAAGCTACACCAAGCCAAAGGCAGTCAAGCCCACAAGCCCTGCAGCAAATGAGACACTTCCTTGTGCACATATTGTGCTGTGCACATCCACACCTCCAGTGCCTTCACCCGCACACTTTGTTCTGCTACCTCTGCCCTCCCCACTGCTCCCAGCCTGCAAGGGGCTGATACAGCATGTAAATGTGCTACAAAGACACATCCTCACCGCCCCCGTGCTGGCTATGGGGAACATAAAACACAGCGGAGATTGCTGCTATTTTATTATTTATGAAGCTTTGGTTATTTCGTATATAAATAATCCATGACTGCAAAGTGTTGCTGGCACTGTAACTGAATATTCATGAGGTATTTTTTGTTGAGAATTTTCACCATCATTTCAAGCTCAGGCACAAAAATAAAAATCATCATAATACAAATTTCATCTGTCATTTCACAGTTTCAACCTCTGAGAAACAAAATCTCTCTCTCTTCCACTCTGAGTGCTTTCTGTGGGGGGAACAAAACAGAAGGGTTAATCTGGAAGGCAGGTTCATGCTGCATTGGAAAAAAGCAGGAACATCCTGCATATAGCTCTGCCTGCTGTCTCTTAACATTGTCAGGGTGCTTCATCTGGGGATGCATCTGTCTGCACGGGGTACGTGCAAATTCCTTCTCTCCCTCCTAGAAACATTTCTCTTTTCAGGTTTAATCCTAGCCAGAACCTTGACAGAGAAACACCCAAGTGGGATCACTCAGCATGGAAAATGGAAGCATGTTGCTGCCACCCTGTGGAAAATAGTGGCCCCCAGTTGTAGGGGACCACTCCAGAGGTTCACAAAGCTACAGCTAGTATAGTGGTTAAAGAGATTTGTGAGGCTGTCATTACCCTGATGAGACCCAGAGGTAAAGAAACTGGGGAATTTCCATTAAATAACTGCAGGATTTGCAAGGAAGATGTCTGGAGGCTTTAGAGGAACGATTGATGGTGTTTGTACTATACCCATGGTGCACAGGGGCCACGTGCATGAAGTACTACAGCAGCAGAGGCTCCCAAGGACAACTTTGGCAAATTCCTGGACACATGCAATGATCAAGCATCTCCTGCATCCTGGGATAGTTGAATGTGCAGCTTCACCTGCTTGCCTTGCTGAGATTACCCCTTTTTTTCCCCAAGGCTCTTTCTTCACTGTGCCAATCAGCTCCTTCTATTCCACACAAAAAAAGGCAAGGGAGGACAAACTAAACGACAGCAGCACTATCCAGACTTCACCTACTTTCTATCCACTTCTGTGAGGAAACTCTGCAGCTGCCTGCATGGTGCATCACCCCAGCCTCCTTATCATCCACTGCCCCCATTCTCCTCTAAAATTTCTTCAGATCAAAGCACTTTCCTTTTTAAATTCTCTGAAGCACTCTATGCACAGGAAGGAAACAGCAGTACAAGAGACAGCATGTTCCCAGCCCTTCTAACCCAGCCTCCCCAAACCCGAAGAGGACCATATGAGAGCCTAGCAGTCAGACATCCACACCCACCCCAATCTGCCTCTGTCCACGTGCAAGTGGTGTATTTGAGGCTATGTCACATCAGCACACCACAAACTGGCCAGAGCTCTCAGAGCACCTTGCCTTCCAAGAGTGATTTATGGACCCTGTCAATCCAGCAGACTGAACTGCAGAGACAGCTGGAGCGTGCAGCAAAGAGAGCAGCAATCCATCACCACCAGGCAGGGAGTCACCCAGGAATCCATCAAGAGGTTCATCATGGTGACATCTTTGCAAGGCAGAAAGAGAAACAAAGGAAAAAGACGGAGACAGAGAGAGTGAGCCAAGAGTGGAAAATCCACGCAGGATTTCTCAGAACTTCAGAGCCACAGAAGTAAAACAAGATGACAAGAAGTATTTCTTGTGTTTGCAGTGATTCAGGCGGTCCTGCTTTAAAGCCACAAATTACAATGCCTCACACAGCTGAGCAGGACTTTCTGGTGCCAGCCATACCAGCAGCAATCAGAAATTGCTTTCCCATTTGCTAGCTACGGAGCTTTGTTGTTGGTATTAATCACTCCCAGGTATGATGATTGGATGGTTTTGATGGCAAGGGCATTTATTGTTAGGAGCTGCCACTGGCAGAAAGAATCAACCCCAGCTCCACCACAGAGGACAAAGGTGATGCCCTGTACTTGAAGAAATATAAAACAAGCTGCAGCATTTCACTATATGGCACTAGAGTTTGTACTGTAACCTAATGCTGACTCCTCAGCAGGAGCCAGCCTGCTCCTCTGAAAAGTGCAGGTGCAGATACACGTATCCCAGACCAACGAGGACACAGGCATGTACCAAGTCACAAGAACACACAAGATACTTACACAAGGTCCATATATATATGCCCAAGTCCAGAAAAACACATGTACCACAGCTTAGCACACACAAAGGAATGGGGCACACACAGATCTGTGTGTCTGGAATCTACAAGTATGGCAGGTGAACTCAAAAGCTGCACAGAGACACACACTTCCCTGTGCAGTGCCACGATGAATACAAGAGCGTACCTTGTCTGTCTTTGATCTACAACTCAATAATTAAGAGACATGTCAAGTTCCCCAGGAACACAACTTCTTTCCATCCTCTAACTCCATAAAAAAAAACTCAAAACAACAGAGAACGTGATTTCTCCTAAATCTGTGTTAGACACCAGGGAGAGAGGTAAAAAAAAGAAGTGAGCATCTGCTCTTGGAGGAAAGAAAAGCAATTTACTGTTGAATAGGGAGCAGCAGAACAAAGCACATTATTCCTTTTTGCTCCAGGGGCAGATATCGATGTTGTTTTGAGTCATGCTGATTACAGGTTAAGCATGTGCTCCCAAAGCTCAGGAAAGATGGAGGATGTGTTGGGACCTCTCAGAACAGTATAAATGTACAGCTGAAAATTTGGCAAAATAAAATTGAAGAAAATGAAATGAACAAAAGGATTCAGAAGCTCAGAATGATAGCAACAAATATATTTGGGCATCACAAGGTGGATAAGACTCAGTAGGTCAGACAGGTGTGGGAGTCAAGGAAAGCCCCTGTGGGAAGAAAGGGGAGGTAGGCATGAGCTGGACCAGCCAGAAAGATTACACAGAAGAGCGAGTACCTGGGACTGAGAAGGAGGGGTTAGAGGCTTCCTAATCCAGGTTTATTTCTGATAGCTGTCTCTTCTGGGGTCCTTTACTTACCTCCAGAAGACCCTCTACCCAGCTAAGACATCCATGCAGACAGTATGTATCCACCTGCCCTGAGAAGCCGTGGAAGTATGGGGACAGTATGATTTCCAGTGTCATGGGAACTGCTTTTTACAGCACAAGGCAGGCTGAGCTGTATCTAGCTTACCTCCAGCAGATTCTCTGCTGCTGTCTGAGTCACACGGACTATGTGGAGCCATTTGAGTTTATGATCCTTTTATCTCTCTGACCAAGGGATCATACACTGCTTCTCCCAAGAAGAATAATGAAGCCTCGTATATTACACATCCCCCAAAGGACTTAATTTCCCTTAATCTAAGGGGAGGATTTGCCTCCAGTCTCCAGTGCTTTTATTATCCATTTGTTGCTCCATCTGCAGCACAGATCATACAGGAATTTTTTATTTTTTAAGTCAACCTTTGCTTGGGCCTCATTATGGCCTTACATAAAGTTCCAGGCTGCTCACAGCTCAGAGAAATAGAATGAAACAGAGGCACTGAAGGCTGGATTGGCCTTGTCCTCCCTCTTAACAATGCACTGCAAGGACAAGGGGATGTCTGGCTCATAACCAGAAAAATGAAATGATGGGTCAAGAGAAATGCAGCATTGACACTTACCCTTCCCTCTGACCCCTGCTTGCTTTGAAATACGATATTCTGACTAACAAGAGTGGTTTTGGTTTGGTGAAATGCTGCTATTCACACTGCAATAGCAGCAGGAGCATTAGCCCGTGGGCCAAGCCTTCTCTGTCCTACACAAGGTGCAAAGATCTACCAAAAAGATTGCCCTTGTCCCAGAGAACACATCCAATGTTCTCAGCCCTTTAAAGACATGAGGCACACGCAGTTCATTACTATGGTGGACTGGGGCTATTGGATTCTGTTCCTGGCTCTTTCAGGAGCTCTTTCAGGCTCTTCCACAGCCTGGCCTTGAGCACATTCCGTCACATTCAATCTGCAAATTGGAATCTTACAATTTTGTATAGTGGATTATTTTAAAGGGTCTAGATGTCATAATGGTACAACTCAGCATGTACAGGGGGCTCTAGAGGGTTAAACAAGACACAGCTTTCTCTGCTTTTTTAACAGCTGCATGCTAGCAAGAAGGAATACATTGGCCAGGGAAGCATGCAACCCTTGGGTGCAGTTGCCCCAGCTCCTTTACCAGCTATGCATATACATATATATACACTCCTAAAGTGCTGCTGCTTCATTTTCTTCCCTTGCTGTTCTCTCTGAGCTAGAAACTGGCACTGAGCTGAAAGTAATTTCCTTTCATTTTAAATAAATAATATTTTAACAATGTATGCTGCTGAATTCATTCTTGCATCAAAGGGGAGATGATTGCACTTCCCAGTCCGGAAAGACAGAGAGGGGAGGAAGACACGGCTTTATAATTAAATTTGCTTTTCCTCCTTTCACTGTGCATCTCATTTTTTTAAAAAGGGAAAAAAAAAAAAAAAAAAGAGAGAGAAGAAAAAAACACACTCAGAGCCTTTTGTCTCAGTCCCAGGAAAAAGGAAAAACACCCTCTTGTTTGTCTCTTGCTGCTACTTCCATATGACCACAGGGGTAACACAGGTAAGGGGACCCCTTCCGTTCTGCGTGGGTGCCCAGCACAGTAGGAAAAAGCAGAGCCATTTCAGCTGCTGCCTGGGAGAAGAGCAGAGAGCTGAAACCTTAACAACCTGCTAGGCATTTTCTTTCACATCTCTTACACATAATGTGCTATTAGGTGCACCATTCACACGTGAGAGAGCCAAAGTGCCACAACAAAGGGTGCTGGGACATGCTGAGGATTCACCAGCTAGCTGTGCTGGTGTGGGTGCTGCTCTCCCTGCCTGCTCTCTGCCTGGGGGCTGCGCTATATACCCAGATCAGAAGCCTCCCATTCACAGAAACTTGAGTACAATTGACTTTGGCATCGAACCTCGTTATACTGTGACCTCTCTAAACCCAGGCACTGACATTTCTTGCAAGCTATGGCACTAGCAGAGTTGTACAAGCATCCTTGCAGCTCTGACCAACTTCCCCAGGTACTGGCCCAGTGTGCACTGGGACTGGGGCCTCAGAAGCCAGCCTGAATCCTGCACTGTCTGCCCAAAGGGAACATCCTCAGGGGCTGGAGATCACCCACCTTTAGAGAAACTCACTGCATCAAGGAGCAGCAGGAAATGTTCTCCTTCAAACAGTGCAAACAAGCACTTGCAACTCTCTCCATAATGAGTCTACACTCACAGCCATCTTTCCCAGTGGAAAAATAAATGATTCAGTGTAAGGAGGCTTTGCTGAGTATAGTTTATGAGAACAACAAAGTGTTTTTGTTAATAAAAGAAACGCTGTTGAAGCTATAGTAATCAGATATTGCCCAGGTTAACTCCTTCAGAACAATGTTTGATCTCTGCTCAGGATGATCTCTTTCTCACTCTCCGAGTGCCGCAGAAGAATATGTTCCCTGCACTGCTGTCCACACTTGCTCTAACTCCATGACAGGACATCCCTTGATCTTGAATGCAGCTCACTTTCAGCACAGACTTTGGTCCGAGAAATGTCTGAACTCTGTGAATATCTCTTCCTCTGCCCCTTCTCCCTTTGTATAGGGAAGGTTTTTCTCTTTACACCTTCACTATTTAATATGGCAGAAGGGGAGGAGGGAATCACCTTCAGCTTTCCTCGCCATCTGCATCCCAATTGCTCCAGTGGGATTTGGGCTACATTCCAAATTGTTCCATTTGCAGTGGATCTGGGGCAAAGGCAGGACAAGCTGACCGTGGTATGTGTCAGTGGATAAGACTCCAGAGGAGAGAGCTTCTGGGAATTTCCTGTTCTGGCTACATTATGGTTAGTCTAGGGCTGCTGAGCACCCTCCCTCATATAGCACCCCAATTTACCTGCCAATCTGCAGCATGGCCTACTGAAACCAAGCAGTTCTCCTGCAGACAAAATTTAAACACAGGGAAATAATAAAAAAAACCAAAAGTGGCATTATTGTGCATTATAAAATAATGAAACCTTTTTTTTTCCAATTTGTTTCTACCCGTGATAGTGGCAGTGATCAGCACTTTACAACACATGCTTCTTCCACATCCTGGCATATGTTATTACAGTTATTAATAGCAAGCTGCTCCCGGGGGCAGCACTCTGTACAGGTACATTTATTTCCTTCAGAGCCCTGTCACCCCCTTGCTGGTGCTCCAGTTCCCTACAACACACCCTACTATGAGGCAAGGGAGGCAGATGGAAAGTTAGGCACACTCCAGACACGGCTCAGCCTCGCTGTGTCACTCAGGATGTGCCTGTTGTTAGTTTTATAACATCATAATTGCATTACCTGTGTCTCATACCACTGTTATTTCCTGTTCCCTTCTCCTAAGTCAAAACTGCCCTTAGGAGAGGGAATACTTGGACACTACCACCTTCCCTCCAGCCAACCAAGGTGAGATAAAATGGATAAGCAAGTCAGGGTATGCCCATCTCCCCCGCTGTCTGCTGTCTATCTTGTCTACTACACCCACAAGCTCTCTGGGGAAGTGACAAGGTCTCTTAGGACCTAACAGAGCAGGAACCTGCCCTTTGGGATTCCATGTACTGTCACAGTAGAAATCACAGGGATAACCCAGCCTTAAATCCTGGCAAAACAAGAGCAAGGGAAGCATCTTCAGAGAAGCACATCACCTTAGGGAGTTCTTAGGCTGGATTCAAGATACACAAGGTACCTTCTCGCCTGAGACAGATGTGCTGAGCTCCCTCCTTTGTTTAATTTGTACCAAGCTCTGTGAGTCATATCCACCTTCCCTAGGTGGGATGAGGCTCCAGGCAGTCACTGAAGTGCTAAAACAACTCTCCGTCAGCAATACAATCCAGAACTTGTGAGCACTGGAGAAATCAATACAATTGGGAAGCTTAGCTCCTCTTTGCCCACTGGCCATGTTTGTCACCAGCACAAGGTAACAACGTAAAGCTGTTTAATAACACAGCTCATTAGGCTTCTGACAACAGCAGATGATGGAACTAAGGCCTCAAACATTGAGCCTCATGAGTCTATCTCTATGTGCAGTTCTTCTGCTAACAGATAATCTACCACAATCCTAGGCAAGCTGTTCCAATACCTAATTATTGCATTGTTTAAATCTTATTCCCAGCCTAAGTGAGTCAGACTAGACACAGTTCCAACTATTAAGCTTCCAGGCACTAGATCTCTCTGAGGGCACTGTCTGCTAGATTAATGAGTCTTCTATTATCAGAAATCTTTTCCTTGTACTTAGAGACTGTGATCAAGTCACCTCTTTAGCTTCCTTTGTATAAACCAGATGCAACTTCTTGGCACCGTCACATTTCAGAGAGTTGTGCAATGATAAACATACACGAGTTGTGATTTTACATAGAAGCATAGTCATTATTTAGAGCTGTTCACTGAGTTTATGTGCACTGGACATAAAACTCTGATAAAAATTCACTGGCTTGAGCACCTGTTCCTCTGCTGTTGGCCAGTAAGTCAGAACAGTTTCAGCTGAAGACCACGGCAGTGTACAAATGTTCATGTCGACTCCTCTGAGTTCTTGTGTGTGCAACTTCAAATTACTTCAAAAAAACTCTGTACCAACAAAATGCACCTGCTTAAATATTTGGGAAAAGAAGTATTGGAGGCAACCCAAGAGTCAGGTTTCCCCTAGCATTCTTCTCCTTCTAACAGGAGTGGCAATACGATTTTGGCAGAACACGCAGTCTCAGTGCCTACAACCAGCTTCTTATTTTCAGTGGAGCTCAGCACCTGGGTGAATCCAGGCTGGTCTTTGGAAAACCACTCATTAGCAAGCTAGCTGAACTCATGCAGTTTAATCATGGTGCTTGTTTGCAGTATGGAGCCTGCTATTCCATTCTCATTCCAGCTTTTTTGGCTGTTGCCACAGCTTTCATTTTATTATTCACACATTTTCCCCTTGGCTTCCTTTAGGAATGTGGTGACTTATTTCTCTTCTCCCTCCACCTCATGAGAGCTCATAAAGCAGCATGACGGGCAAAAGATCTGAAATACATTAACAAGCATAGCAATGCAGCTGAACCAGAAGAATCAGAATTAACTCACTTGGTTCTTGCCTGACCAGCCCTGGCTTTCTTATTCTCTACATGAATATACTTCCCTCAGCTTGAAATCAGCATTCCTTTTAAATGTTTTCACACTCTAAAATCATTCCTAAATGTGCATTTTAGGTGGTGAAACAACTTGGTAAGTTAATCTACACAAGCTAACATTCATTTCAGCAAAAGCCTATTATAGTTAATATGCAGCATACTGACTCTTTACCAGGAATTAGAGAGATCAGGATGTCAGAGACAGGAAAAAAGCACAAATTTTAGTTGTAGAGCCACGTTTGTGCAAGACACATTTCTGCAAGTTTAGCAAGACCTCTGTGTCCATGCTCATCTCCATGGCTCAATTGGCACTGTAACATTTCCCTGGAAAAGGTGGAAAGCTTCTGCTTCCATACAGCTTTTCTTGCCAAACAATGTTTGGAGAGAGACCTGTGAAAACAATTATTTGCTTGATCTGAAAAATTGAATTGAAAAAAATAGTGTTTTGGGGAAAGTTTTGAATATAACTGCACCCAAAAGAAGCTGTTTGTCATGCTGGGCTTCACCTGAGGACCAGTCTGGAGACTCGAACAAATCTTGTTGTCAGTTATGGATTTTAACAGGTCAACACCCTGGGTCTCCAGTACACTTCTGGAGATGACAATGTTCCAGCCTTTGCCAAGGCTCCTGAATGGTACATTCATTGCTCTGACCATCAGAAGGAATTCAGTGGTGCTATAGTTAAACCACCTGCAAAAGCAACACAAGCTGCAGTAGCAAAGACTCTTTTGCAGGTGTCAGTAGTATCTGTACAGAAGAAAATCATGAAGGGGGGAACAAAGACCTACACAGATCCTTGTTCGTTCAGGTTTTTTCACACCCCTTGCTGGCACGACTATCTGATAAAACATTACCATTAGATCTGGGGCAGAATACAAAGTGACTTTCACCTGCACACCTGTCAAGGACACAGGACTAAGATAGACAGGCGTTTGAAAGCATTCGGATGCAACATGGGAAGGGGGATGATTTTAGGCATTAGTCTAATCCATATCTGAGACAGAATTGGGTCAGACTCCTGGGAGGATGCACACATAGCACTGGCCAGGGAGGGGGGAGCCAGTAGCCCTTGTCTTGCCCACTTTATCAACATACACAGTGAAAGGTCTTTGCTCAAGCTGTGTAATGTGTAAAGTCCCACCAGGAAATGCCTGGCAGGTTTAAATGTGTTCTTGCATCATCCCTGGATTGTAACTGCTAAGCAAGGAGTAAAGAGATTTTGAGAATTTAGTTTGGGCTGAGAAGGGAGAGGGCAGGTTTCAGATGAGTTTAGACAGCTGAAAGGTAGGTAGGTGTGCTTGGAACACTTTTGGGATGCTAGGGATTAGGTTGGGGGTATGTTCCAGGCTGAATGCGGGGGGAGCCCAGCTGGCAGCCTCCACCGCCAAGGGAAGCACAGGATGCTCCCCGTGGGACATACAGCACTAGAACTGTGAGTATCCTACTCAGATCACTGCTGCTACTCCATAGGAGAGAAGGGTTTGGGGGAAAGCTTCAATCCATGTCTCTGCATTGCAGCAAGTATGCAAAGCCTTGGCACCCTGCAGAAGGGGAAGGGACAAATGTGACTGGCCCCACCCCAGTCCCACCCATCTTCCTGAAAATCACAGCTCAGAAATCCACTCTACCTGGCAAGTCTTTCCCTTCCTCCTCTCCTCTTTCTACCTACAAGTTCGCCAGTGATGGCATAACGGGGGCAGAGAATAAATCAGGTGCTATATCAGAGTATTCTATCCCTGACTGTGTAAAGAGCAGCTTTTGTGACTTCCTGATGTGATTTACCATACAATGACAACCTCTAATGTCCGCCGGTGTTATAATCTACTTTATCTTAATACAATCTTACCCTGCTGAACCCTCCAGAGTCTTAACAGCTATTTTCAATGGAGGTTTTTTTATTATGATGACTTGATACTGTGATTACTGTCGCACTCTTGCTCTTTGTGGAAGGGGAAATTAATAAGTTTTTTCTTAAGCACTTTGCACCAGAGCTGAATACCAATCAGCCCCAAGCTGGGTTCCTGTGCCTGCTGAATTCAATTATGAACCTTTGCTCTGACTTTCCAAGACACAGCAGTTTTCAGATCAACACCATGTCAGCACATAAGGCCCTGTTCCACTTCCCAAAGGCTCTCATTGTGGGCAGGAAAGGAGACGGGCATTATGTGGACAAGTATAATGTAGGACATAGGGTGAGGATATGAAAGAGAATACACTTGGGCTCTCATTTTTTGGTTTTTTCTTCTAAACACAGAAGGCAGAACTTCTGAAAGGCAGAAGGTGGGCCAGTGGACCCAGCCTCCTACAAGGGAGGATGCACATAGAACAGATATTTAACCCAGAAGGTTCCACAGAATAGACACCCAGCCTGCATAAACACAACCAGCCAAAGGCTCTGCCCAACTGCGTGTAAAAAACACTTTTGGTACAAAACTCTAGATTCCACCAGCTGTAAAATACTACAGGAAGAGATCAGGGCCCACCAGGCATTGCCTGTGCCTAGGCTCTTGGGGATTAAACTATAGAATTTGTCTGTCCCTTGTCTGTCCCTTGTCAGGACTATCGAGCCCTCACCATCTCCCAACCAGCTGACTGCTAAGGCAGCAGGATGAGCACTGACTATGTGAGCTGCCAGGTTCGGAGCCCAGGCTGCAGGGAGCTAGTGCCAGTATTGATCAGGAAAACTGAGAAAAGTAAACAAATGCTCTGCAATTACTCAACGTGATGGATGCCAGTAGGTTTGTTTGCTTCCTGCAAAGATGCCAATAGCCTAACAGAGCAAACAGTGCCGTTATGTAATAAAACCATACAGGTAATTAGAAAACTCCTGGCCAGACTACAAACAAGAACATTATCTATTAACTGTTTCAGTGGAGCAAAAGGGAATGGATACTGAAGATTCTGCTTCATCTGAGAGGTGGCAGATTTAATGGATATTTGAGTAAGAGCTGAGCCAGTAAAGACTCACATACAGCGATCTTTTTTTGTGCCACCAAATATCCCCTTGGATATTACAGCATTCTTAAAGATCTCAAATGAAATTATGTCCTCTCTGCACTGTGTGTTTGTTCTGTATCAAAACCTCAGGGACTTTATCTAAAACCAGAGAAAAAGTGGGGAGGAAAGAAGGCTTGTCCTATTTGCACATGTGAAGTGGAGACACAGGAGTTGCCCTCTGTCTCACCCATCACTTCCTGAAGTGCACAGAAACTTCTCTGCTAATGTCTAATCCAATGCTCTGCCAGTGCACTGTGACACACAAACTCTTGGAGAGAAAGCAGACAACAGCGGTCAGTGGCAGGCTTTGTTGGCTATCTCAGATTTATCTGACTTGGGGTTATGAGGGACAGAAGGGGCAGTTGATGGAATAAACTGTCTAAAACTGTGGGCTAAGCACAAGGCTCAGTGAGGACCTTGCACACACTAGAAGCAAAGAGCTGGCTCAAAAGCAAGGCTAGAAAATAGAAGGAAAAGAAGGAAAGTGCATAAGGTGAGAGACAGACTGCTAGAGAGTTCCCTGTCACAATGGCCTGTGGATGGTTTAAAATTCCCTTTTTATGGTTAGAGCAAGCAGCTGAAGAGGCAGCTGAAGAATTAAAGCAGCGTTTTGGCAAGCTGACAGTTCATTAAGTATGTAAGCCCAGCAGCACGCAATGCAGGCTTGTACAGAAGAGAGCACACAGCAGAGGCTCTGCAGAGAAGGACCCTTCCTGGGGTGCCCCAGCAGCACAACACGCTGGCTCTGAATGGCTCAGCAAGGTCGAGGCAAGCTGCCCAGGTCACGATTCTTAGGATATTCATAACTGGAGCAATATCCTTTCTTTTTACAAGGGCACGTCTCCAAAAGCACTGACTGTCCAGGTGCCTTGCAGGGTAGATCAGATACCTCTTTGCTCATCACTGATACACAGCCTCCACCTCAATAAGCCTCTGGTACTGGTCCACTGACAAGGGCAGGAAGCAGGGAGCAACGCATCCTATTAAAATGCATTAAGCACTCTGCCACACCAGTGGCTGGCAGCATAATAGGTTCATACAATTCTCATTGAAGCCAGAAAAATCTAAGTACAGGCTTCAATGAGACATGGGTTTGGCTGGAAAAATCACAGAATTCTGACAACTCCTTGCTAAATATTGTAAATCATTCAGACTTCCTTCCTCTGGTGTACCTGAAAAATATTGTCTTCCTATCAAGGATCAGTTGTGACCTTCATGTGCATCAATATTAAAGGGCAGCTGCTCCAGCCAGCAGCTGAAGAGGAGATTTTGGAAGAAAGGTTGAACACCTATGCCACGTGCAGCACAGATTAGATAACATTAAAGTTAGAAAGCAGCATTCAATGGCTAAGGGGGCATAGCTACATCCTGTTATCCCTGTCTGGCAATAATCAGTTGGGATCTTTCCCTGCCTCAGTTTCCCCTCAATCACAGAGCAATTAATTTGTTAATGCTTCTGCAGCATTAAGGCTTAACAGACAGTGCTATGAGTATGTGAGCTATTTCTTTGCCAGACACAGATCCTGATGCAAAGTACTGACATGAGCATAGATCACAACAAAATGTGATACTGGGTAAGTAATGGGAAGAGTCAGAGATACACAGATCAAAGCTGTGTCAATTGGGTGACTCATTAGAATCATAACAGTCACTAGGGCTTAAGCACACTTTATTTATAGCTGCTGTGAGCACAGTCACTGGATCTCAGAATGACAGCTGGGAGAAGAAATGTGGATTTTTTATTATTTTACCTCTGGGAAATGTTTCTTGCTCAGAGGAAGAGATAATTAAATCAAGAATTAAAGCCATAAAGATTCTTGAATCACAGAGAATGGTGCATTGTGTCTGACCTCTTCTGCCTTGCTTACAGAACGCAGAAGTGATCTTGCTGATCTAAGAAACTTAACTGGCTGGTGCATGGAAGTCACAGCCAGACAAATCTGGGCAGTGGGAAGAAATTGGAAAAGCAGCCAGGCTGTCCTGGAGAGATCTGTGGTGTGCAGGGACATTACCACCTTTGAATCAGCTAAACTGGGGCCCCAATGAACTCTGGAGGCTTTGACCCTACAAAAGATTATGATTTTTTCAAACTGCACATTGGCAGGAAAACTACCCTGATGTAAGCAATCCCTTCCAATACTGCTCCTTCGAGCTCATGAGACAGGCAGGTGTGCAATAGGCAGTACCAGTGAGCCTGGGAGCTAGAAAGCAGAGCACTACAGGGCCTGTCCAAGCCAGCAGCCTCAAATGAAAGAATACTGTTCATATTCTTTACCACCAAGAGCTGCCTCTCATCTACCACTGCAAAAAAAGCAGCAGACTCCTTTACCTCCACACAACACATAATAAATATATTTTATTGTTTATAAAAGCATCATTAAAGAAAATTTTAAGCACAGGAGAGAAAAAGTAAGGCAGAATCTCTCCTAATAGCCTTTTTGGTGGCAAAGCAGCATTATCAGTGCATAGGAAAATTCCCAAGGCAGCTTGTATTCTAAAACATGTGGGAAATAACATCTCTCAATGACTTTTCTCTAATACAAAAGGGTTTGTAACAACAGTGCTGACAGAATCTGAAGCTGGAACTCCAGATTTTCAGCTTTGACAATGGAATTATTGCACTTTATTCTTTCTAAGTAAATTAAACCCATTAATCATCATAATTAGTAATGCTCTGTGTCAGTGATACGGTAACAGAGCTAGTCATTACACTGTGCTATTAAGAAACTAAAGAATGATACTACAGCCAATACATGGTGCTGCTGTCACCAGCTGGCTGTGGAGGAGTATGTTAATGCCCAAGACTTAAGAAGGACTCCAACTTCAAAGAGATATGAGGGCAGCAAGAGATACCATCTCTCGCATGCTGGGTTTAAAGCTCTGGGGATGTTGAGATATAGTAGAAGAGAATAAATTCTTCCTTAGTATGATTCTGTTTGAGCCAGTTCAAGCATGGCAGAAATTATTTTGGCCCATGAGGTTTCTATCTTGATTTATACCCAGAAAAGCCCTGATGATCCCTACCCCAAATTGCTTACTAACAAGGTAAATCACAACAAATAACTTTCTCAACAAGTTTTTCTTCCATCTTTTGCAAAATGTCTCTGGAGAAAGGGAGATTTTTTTTAACCTAACGGATTTATTACTTGAAATCAGTTACCAAATTGTTTCACTAATTTCATTTTCTATACTGTTCACTAGTCAGGCTAGGTTGCTTAGTTACGATTGTCATTTGGAATTATTTTTGCTCCATGACTTGACAAATGATGAGTTCCTTTATTGATTCTGATGTTGATTATGACAGAAATGGAATTTAAAATTTCTTTCCCTCCTGCTTAGTGCGATCGGATGGTATGAATGTCATAGAAAGTGAACATGAAGGAATCAACCTGGACACCTCCCTCATACAGAAAATATATTCCTCCCAGTGATGTCAGTGAGACAACTTGCCTGGGGTGTGAGAAAGGTTGAAACAAACTGATGCAAACAGATGACTATTTGTCCTTTTATGCTGTGATGTGCATGTGCCTGTAGAAATAACGTGCTCACATACACCTGTGCTTGATAAGATGCCATTGTCTTGTAGTAATTGTCCTTACCAGTCATACATCCACAACAAGTTCGTAGGACAGGTGCCCAAACTATCCACAAATATGGGATACAGCAGATCCTCAAAGAACAATGTGTCTCACTGAATTGCAGCTTAAATCTTCACTTCAAAGCAACAGCTCTCAACTTCATGTTTCCTCATCCCCCCTTCTCTAGTACCCCTTTTCCTTTAACACGTGCTCCACTCCATTCTCTTCACATTACATCTTTCCCACACAAACTAGTTTGCTACTTCTCCCACACTAGCTTCTTCTAAACCAGCCAGCTCAGTCAATAACACAGCATTTGGCTTCTAAGTCAAGTATTTATTATGTTGTGAGCTCCATCTAGTGATGTAACTGAAGCCTCATTGCCAGTCAATCTTGACACTGCAAGCAAGGTGGTGGACACAAGTGGTCTGGGATTGAACAACACTGGGATAAAAAGCCTTTCTCGTTGTTGGAAAGTCTTTGAAGACATCAGTAACTACAGCATACCAACTTCTAAGAGTTGCCATGCAGCACAGGCAGTGCAGTCAGCTTGACAGAAAGCTAGAGGAAAACAAGAGTGAAACATAGCCCAGTATCTTGAAAAGGAGGACTGCCTCAATGGCCCTTCTCCACCAAACCCTCCACTTGCAGTTTCCATTGAGTTACCCTGTACTGCTTGGTTGCCTCTCCTCTCTTGTTGAAACTTCTGGGTGGATTTTTGGGGGAGAGTGGGCTTTACCTACTGTTTAATCCCTCATTAGCACCACGGAGTATAGGTCATGCATGTGCTTGTGAGACCTGTGCCATGGGCATTCCTGGGCAGTGTGGTTGCCTAAGGCTGTTGGCAGGGTCCCAGTCCATCAGAAGGACTCAGTTCTGAGCATAGACTTCAGTGAGATCTGGCTCATACCCCTTTACAGTGACAATTGTAATATAAGAATGCAGATACAAAGAGAAATGTACACTACGCATCCTCCAGCTGCTCTCCCCAGGTCTCTCCCTCTTTGGGAGACTGGCAGATTTGGTTTCCTGGAGACATTTTACTGGGCCATCAGCAGGGAATAAGGAGCACAAATCAGATTATTTATTGCAAGCTGAAATCCCAGAAGTTCCACAATAAATTAGAGTGCAATCTTGTTTACCTGCTTTATACCATTCCTGCTTTGGAGTAACAATTTCACAATCAAATCTGTTGTTTAATATTTAAAATGTTCTCCTTCCCCATTCCCTCTGTCGAGGGAGTTCACAATAATCTGAGACAAAGTGTTCAATAGATTCTCAGACTGCAGAAAAAATAATATAAACCCAAACGAGATAGTTCCTTAATTTCAAAAGATAATAATTTACTAAGACATTCTCAGACAAAAGAAATCTTATCCATATATGTATCTCTATATATATCTATCCACAGTATTTAGGACTTCATCCCTCATTTTTGTAAAATTCATGAAAAATTTATGAGTTATTCAGCTACTCTGAGTTCCTGGAATATTACTAATAAGCCTTCCCCTTATTCCCATTGTTACATCTCATCAGCCCCTCAGCCATTAGAGGCTTTGAAGCATACAGAGATCCTTTTTTGTTGAAGCATTTTAATACCTGCTTCCCTAAGATGAACATCAAGTTTTGCTCCATCAAATCCATCATTTTCCACTCTCCAATCACAATTTAGAAGATGGCAGATGACACATTAATCCCTTGTTAAGACAGGAGTGGAGTTAGATGAGAGGAAACTCTGAAACCAGATAATTAATCTCTACAAGTGCTCCAGCCCTTAAAGAATTAAGCAAAGGTACCTTTTCCTGAAATTAAATTCAGGACTATTATCACTGCAAAGGACATACTGATACACGGCTAGCATTCAGCTCTGCCAAATAAAAGTCTTCAAAGGCCTTTGAGGACCCATCCAAGTATAAATTGTACAGCAAAAAGAATACTGAGATTTTTATTTTGTTGATGGTTCTCTTCCTGGACCTATTTCCATGCCCTCCTTTCCCTCTGTCACTGCTCATTCTCAATTCCTAAGCAATTCATATCATTAATTTCAAGGAAATCTCTGAATGACTGTGGATAAGCCACAAAATCCATCCTTGGCAGATCACAGGTTCCCCTTTTTTGCAGACGTAGTGCTTGGTCTAAGTCCTGCTCACTTCCCAAGGGTAAGCTAGCATAAGAAGGATGTAGCTGCCTGCATTCAGCCCCAAGACATGCTTGTGATCAGTCCCCAATGTTTAAGATATTTTCAAAGAAACCAAACCACAAATCAGAGAAACTCTTGTCATGGTTTCCCCAGAAAAGAAAACAGTTAACCCCATCAAACACACTATTACCCACGACCTGGATTTTCCAGTTTAAGCTTCCAGCTCTCCATGCCACAGCTGCCAAGTCCCCTCCAGGCTATGGTCTGAAGAAACTGATGCCTAAGGTCCAGGAACACAGCAGCTCAGCTTTAATAATAGAGACACAGACATTTTCCTTGTCAGCACTAATACAGAAGTATGTGCAGCTTCTCCAAGAGGCTTCAGTTTGAGCAGATTCTCCAGAGCACACAGTGCATGAGTGCTTTAGATTTTAATCCTTTTGCTTTTTAATCTTTTTTCCTTCAGAGTCTTATCATGCATTGCAGAATTTCCAGTGGTTAAGCCCACCACAGGAGAAGGTAAAATTCCCCTGTAGACAAGAGCAGAACAGAAGGAAGTCAGTCCTGATTCAGCTGCTTGTCAGCAAGCCCTTCCCCAGAACCAGGCCTGGGGAGAACAGTTAGGAAAATGTCTACATTCCATCTTAATTACTGGTGAAGCTTTCATCACAACAGTATCTATGTACCTCAGAGTCTTAACAGATGTGCCATGACACATCTGGCAAGGTGAGAGCAATTATATGCCTATTTTACAGATGAGGAACTGAGACCAGGAAAAGGACACATCTGATCCACTATCAGACACAAAAGCTGTTACTGAGCAAAGAATTTACATGAGCCTGCAAGCTGCAGATTAACGCCTCAACCACTGGCTGCTTCTAGAATTTACCTCCTAGACATATAACCGAGAATGAAGGAAGCCTTTTTCTCCCTCAGTAACATTTTGCCCCTTTCCAGGACAGAACACTGCAGTGGGCATAGACTTGCACTGAGTTTGAGGCTCTTGGTGCTGAGAATTCTCTCCCACAATGTATCAGCTCTGGAGGCATTTGAAGTCCAGCCTATTCCTCTGACTCTCATCCCTGTAGTTGTCTACCTGTCAGAAGGGGGAACTTTTAACCATTCTCTTCCAAAACTTTCCAACACAACTAAGACCTTGACACATTTTGATGGAAAGAACCTGCACCAAACCTTTAGAGAGAAAACACCGAACAAATTTAGTGTCACTCTTCATACAGCATCTCCCTTTATTCCCCTTTCAACAGTCCTGGGAACTGCTGGGGTTTTAAGCACTCAGCATACTTAAATGTAGACTGGAGGAATAGAGGGCATGTGAAGCACAACAGCAAGGGAAGGGATGTTGACAAGAAAAGCAAGAGGGATGCAGGTGTTCCAAGTACACAAGGTTTATGGATGACTTATTCAGTAATACACCATCAATTATACTGATGCTGTCTCAGCTGGGTTAACTCCTGGCAGACAGGAGGCAGTTGGGGAGATGGATTCACTTTTCTGTCAGTCATGATCAAGACCAGTGTTCCCCAATCATTCAAGCAGGTACACGTGTGCTCTGTTCTGCACAGGACTTACTGACAGTTTCACAAACTTCTGCAGAAGTCTAATGGCCATCTGCTGCTTTCCTACCTGGCTTTTTTGGCAGGTCAGTGTAGGGAAGATACCACCACTGGTTCACCCTCAGTGCCATACTACTACTGCTGGCCTGGTACAAACTCTTCATGCTCAGTGAGCGTAATTGCAGGCCATGCCTTAACTGGGAGGAAGATGGGGGCTCAAGTCTTTCAAATGTTTTAAACAGCTACCTAGAATCCACTGCACTGTGAGATGAGCAGCCTCCCTGCTGGCTACAAAGTGCTTTAAGACCCCTGGAGGGAAGGATTCCCAGGGGGCACGGTGTTTATCACAAGCACAGCACCACACGCAATATGAAACATCACACTCCAGTGTCACAGCCCTAACAATAAGTCCCTAAGTGTACAGTACAAGAAGCAAAAAATGATGCCACTCTGTTTTCTCTTCAGCTCTTGTAGCTCGTCCGTGTCATCACTTGTTTGCTGTTTGTGAATGGAGTTTTTGTGCTCGTGGATTTCTGTTCCTGCCTCTGGATCTACAATAATCCCAAATTGTAATGCCAAGCAGTGCCTGAAGACAATTTTATCACAGTCTGTATAATGTGTAAATACCATTAAGTTAGGCAGATTTTCTCATTAATTCTCCGTCCCAGTGACAAGCCAGGAATTAACACAATTGATTTTCCAGTCCCTGCTCATTATCAATCATCCAAGAACTTAGTCACAGCTCATCTGTTCCACCTGGGTCTCAGCATTTATTTGTAGACTTCAACATATATTAAACTAATAAAAAACAATGGCCATAACCATCTCTGTGCTCAAAACCCAGACAGGAACAAACTATGCATGTTCCTAACTCCTTTGGTGGGAAACTTCCCACCATGTGCTTGGACTAGAAGTGGAAGTCTGGCTCATGCAGAGTTTTCTGCAGAAATCTACAGGTGAGGTAGATACTTAAATAGCAGTCTGGCAAACACAAGCACTGTGTTATGAAACAGATGTGCTTTCAGTCCACACAATCCTCATTGGGCCTCTGTATAAAACAGAGACTCGTTTGGACCACATCTTATACTCTCATTCCCTTACTTGTATCCTCAATCTCTCAAACATTCTCTTGCTTGTTCCATATCATACTGCTCCACTGGATTACACACTGTGTAAATCTACCCATTCATCTATCTGTAGCTCACCCAAGAAACAGGAAACCCAGAGTGCCACACACTTTTTCTGTAAACAGAAACAAGTAGATTGCTGTAGATGATAAATAGTTCTGCATGCCCCTTACTGAGGGCATCTGTTCTGCTGTGTGCAGTCCCACAAGCTCTCTGCCTCACCCTAGAGGGCCTGGAAACAAGTGTAGTCTTTTATCAGCTCTCTTTGGCTCATCTGGATCTAGAAAGTGCTCAAGACAGGCTCAGAGATGGAATTATCACTAGATAATAATAATCTTTACAGAAGCTATTTAAGGGTAATTCTAATCTTTTCTATTAGGTGACTTCTGAAACACTGAAACAGTGCAGGGAGGTGGTACAGGTTTGGAATACTAAGCAGTAAGAGGTTAGGAGGAATATTTCAGTCTTCGCCATATAATTGGATTCCTAATCCCTGAGAAGTTATGATCTCGGTTTGCTCCGCTGGGAAGGTGTCCAATTAGTCCTTTATCACATGATCCGGTGCAGGTTCCAGCATTGCCTGCAAGAGACAAGTAACAATTTGCAAATCATCACAGGATGGAAAAAATAAGGATGTTGCAGATGTGGGAAGTCAGGCTTCTGTCTTGTGTTTCTCCCTGGAACAGAGTGGGGTGTGCCTTTCTCCCAGCTGCTGTAAAGCAGCAGGTCACAACACCCACAAACACAAAGGATGGTAAAGTCTCTTCTCTAAAGGGTGCTGGCTGGCTAGCGGGTATGCAAGAGTCTGCTACTGTCTAAACAGAGCTGGATAACACCACTCCAGCCCAGATCTGGCAACCCACCATGAAGTGCTTAGAAGAGAAGTTGCCTAGGTAGTATTGCTGCTGTGCTGTCATCTTTTTCAAGATTATGGCACTGAAAGGCAATAGCATTAGCAGCAAAGCATGGAGGATGGGGAGGCGTTCTGTTCTTTATGGAGAACTCATACTAAATCACAAAATAATCTCTCAAGGACTGTGAAGTGGTTGGCTGCAGCACAGAGGAGCTTGTAGATACAGTGGAGCCACGCTAGCTCTTGTAAAACATCTTCACAAATGCAGAACAAAACACAGAGCAAGTCACACTATCCCTGTTTCAGAAGGAAATAAACAGAAAACATTTGATGGGTTTAAGTCCAGACCTAAACCAAAAAATATTAGGAGCCCAAATGAGCAATGGTGTGGAAGGATCACTTCACAGAAGCTAATGAAGTTCATAGTCCAGATTGCAATTAGTGTCTTCTTGGTAGTATTACTGCTATCAGCAACCACTGAATGTTTCATGCAAGGACTCTACCAATGAATAAGGAGAAGGAATGTGTCTCTGGAAAAGAAAGCACCCTCAAGGAACTGCTTGTTTCTGAATGAGACACTAGACAAAGACTGGTGCCAAAAGAGGAAAAAAGGTCATGGACAATCAGACAAACCTGAAGTGGTTGCGGCAGCACAAGGAGCGTTGCAAAAAGAAAATTCAACCTTCCATTGTTCCTGGAGATAAATCATACCCACTGGTTTGTTAATATGGGTAAGGCTTACTGTACACAGATGATTTTGCAAGTTGTTGACTACGCCTTCTGTGCAGCCAGGAATCTTGTCTGAATCCTCTCACACACCAGTGCTGTCTCATGGATGACATTTTTCCTTTTTTTTTTCCAGTTCACTGCAGATCACAAAGGCATGTACTACATTAGGTAGAAAAAACTTCTAACAAGGATGCTAACAGCCTGCATGAGAAAAATATGGAGACTTCTTCTTAAGGTTATACTGAAAATAAAACAAACAAATAAATCTGTCAGAAACCAAGACTTTCTCCTTTATCAGTGGCTGAGCTCATTTCTCCCTGCAGCCTGGTAAATACACCTATTCACGTGTAACTAGTTTTATGGCAGATTTCAGACTGGAACAGGTTTTTATAGCCCAGCCTTGAACTCTAGCTAGCACAGAATCCCAATTAGCGAGGCAGTAAAATAAGCTGCAGCATCAGCTGCAGAGCCCTGCTCCAGGACAAAGCACAGGGACTGACATTAGGTGATACAGTGAGCCAACCGGGCATCAGGGACAGGGGCTGAGCACACTGGATTGCTGCTATGCAGCTCCCCACGGTCAGCAGGACTTCTGGTACACCCCAGCAAGTCCTAGATGGCTCTTCCAGGTCTAGGACTATAAAAGCCCTATTCTATTTCCAGTCTTCATTCCCCATATACAGCTCTTCCAGCTCACTTCAGTCCTGCCTTGCAAACACAGATACGTGCTATTCTGCCCATCCAGGATGTCTACAGTGAGCACTGATTGAAGTGATATTCATGGGCTAGGCAAGAAGCCAGGGGACTCTCTTTACTGTCACTCACTTGGCAGTGACTGGAACAATTTATAGCAAATTGAAGTGCAAGGACTTGATAATGAAACTATTTAATTTCCATCTCTGATTCAGCTGCCACCTCTAAAACTGCAGCCATGAACAGGTTCTAGAAATGCATTGTAAGGCCATTAGAGCTCCACCAGGCACTGCCTCCATCTTTATGCCTTTACTTCTGTGTCCACCCACATCAGCTTTGTTATTGCAAAGGACTTCTCCTCTAGCTGGTCCCTGAACTGATCAAGGACCCCAGACTGATTTATTACCACAAGGACACAGAATAATGCAGTGTCTGCATCTTTCAAGACGCAGGTATCACATGCAGAGTTCAAAGCTCCCAGCACTCAGTTGTCCTTTCCTGTCCAAGCGGGCTGTCACCCCAGTAAAAAGGAAGCAGTGCCTGCTAGAATACTGTAGTCTCTTTGGACAACTGTTTCACATCAAGGACAAAAAATGGAGCACAGTGTTTGGCCACTGACATTTTACGAACGCCTGTGCTATAATGTGACCAGCCCTCCTGTCACAGGAGCCAGTTTCTGACATTCAGACCTTGATTGGCACCATTTGAGGGTGGCCCTTTCCATCAGTGTCAACCCCATCCCCAAGGTGCTTTATGCTACTATTTCAGCCAAACTGTTCAAAGCTCCATAAGTTCCAAATGCAACATTTCTGTATGCACCACCATTGCCTGACAATTCAGGTCAATTTTACTGTTAAAGCTCTTGATTGACAGATGAAAATTGAATAGGCTATTTTCACTATTCCCAGCGCAGGATAGGTATTTCTACTGCACTACCTACCTGGGACTCAAACTATTCCCTGTCTCTTCCCCAGACACAGGCAGGGCCTCACAGAATTTCAATTTTCCCCAAAAAACTATTAGTAGGAGTGTGATGACTTGGATGGCCAGGTTTTGAGGGTAAGAGAAAGTTTCTACATCGAATTCAGTTTTCCCTAGAAAGTACAAAGCCTCGCTGAAGTAAATGCTGAAAACATTTCTTCCCTTCAACTTTTCCTCCATAAGGTGCTTTTTACACAAGTCAAAATGCAACACACATTCCCTCCCCCACAAAAAAAGCATACAGATCTCTGGAAAACATT
This sequence comes from Aegotheles bennettii, assembly GCA_013398125.1. Classification (NCBI taxonomy): domain Eukaryota; kingdom Metazoa; phylum Chordata; class Aves; order Caprimulgiformes; family Aegothelidae; genus Aegotheles; species Aegotheles bennettii. Next base: position 1,333,383 of record VZRW01000914.1, on the reverse strand, counting down.
CCTTTTTTTTATGTCCCCTCCTGTGGGCTAGCTTGCTGGAGAGATTGATATTGTTCTTTTTATGTCTCAATCCTCAGGAGACATTCAGGGTCTTTAAATTACTTAGATGCATTTCTTCACCATCTGGAGATGATCTCTCAATGGGAATGTGCATCACTTTCATATATGTACATGCATTTAACCCTTCCTGACTCACAGAAAGCAGAAACACCTTGGTGCCTTCAGCCCAGTACTCTTCTGTCAAATGTGAAAATGCTGGATATCTCTGGATGAAGCAGCACTATATAAAAAAGCTAAAATTCCCTACATATGATTTTTTTTCTTTACAACACCTGTGTATCCACTTCTTATGCAGGGATACTGACAGAACCACTAAAAACCCAGAAGAGTTTAGGTTCAGCTTCCCCAGATGATCCTTTCTCTTGCATTTGAACAAGTTAAAATCCTAGGATCCAATGACCTTGAAAACTAGGTAGTTTGGGATAAGGATTTTAGAATTCAGGCTATCACTGCTGAAAGGAGGACAGAGGCAGGAAAGTTCTGTGTGCCATGCTCACCAGGTACTGCTCACAGAGCAGCATGTGATTCCTGCCTGGTGAGGTAGTGGGGGAAAAAAAAGAGATATATTTTTGCACAAAGTAGGACAGGATTTCAGCTTCTGAATTTCATTAATACATAACTGCCCTCTCCTTTATCTTTCTTCTTAATCTGCCTCTCCCCATCCATGAGCAAATATTGTTCCACCTTTTCCTGGAAACCTCAACTACAAAGGTTTGAAGAAGCAAGGATGCTGCAGGGGATTAATGCAGAAAGGAACTTTGTAGAAAGCCTACAGCACATCACCAGGGAGGAAGCTTTGCCTTTGTGGGTGGCTAATTAACTTCTACTTAGGAATAAATTTAAGGAAGAAGACCTGATGAAGAATGGTGTAACACAGCACGAAGTATACTGTTAAGGCTTTATTGAGCTCTAGAAGATAAAGCATATGAATCTCTAGTATGTCATTCTCAACCTCTCCTTTATTTATACTGACCAGAGCTAAAGTTTATACAGCAGTAGAGCTGACCCCCACAGCTTAAAATATGACTCAGTTGGGGCATACAGTGGCCTTATGCCATACAAAAAGTAATTTATAATCTATCTGAATTAATTTCATCAACCCTTGGGACAATAGCTAACAAGACTAGGAAGATGGTTTATTAGACCCTCTTTCCATTAGGTCCAAGTCTGAGAAAATGTTTATTCCCAATGTGTGTTGTTTCACAGACTAATTTGCAAACAATGTGTGAGATGAAAATTGTCAGAATTTGCCCCTTATATAAAACAGGCATTCCTTTACCACTAACTAGTAAGTCAGCCAATTCAGGGAGCAGCCTTTCTTTTTTGGGTTACTGAGATACCCAAAAACAAGCATCGTCTTTATTCTTCTGCCAGAACAGCAGAGCTGCCCAGTACTATCCTAGCCTAGGACAAGACATCTGAAATGTGCCAGCCAAGAGTGAGACTGTCGGAGGCACACCCTAACCTCTTCTCCTGTTGCTGAGCTCTCAGCACTTTCAAGCTCTTAGAGCAGCACGCCAGATCCTGTGTTTTAGCAAGGTTCTCACTGCTTTCCTTGCTTCCTGACAAACTGCCTGTGTGACACATCTCTCAGACAGCACATTCATCTTGATTCATTATTGACAGAGCCATCTGATTAATGAGCAGATGCTCCTCCTTGTTGTTTTCACAAGAAAGCAGCACCATGCATAGATTTTTAATTCTTCAAACCACTCTGGCCTTGGCAGCCTGATGAGAAGTCAGTAGAGGACAGTCAGGGGTTACAGCTTTGTTTTGATTTGTTCTGTTTTTAAAAAACATTTGGGTCTTCATGTGCAGAGGTTGTGAACTCCAGTGTGTGAACTTCTCTCCCAAGACAGTGCATGCATGAAGTCTGGGACAGATGCCCAAGCACAGGTTTCCTTCCAAGGCAATAGACACATTTGGTTGGTGACCCACGGTGCCTGCACATCAGTGAGACTTGAATGTCGATTCAAATTGCACTCTCAGCTGACCCCAAAGGAAAGCTGAACTGTGTCCTTCAAATATTTCTCATCCAGACAAATCCATGTGGCCACTGAAACATCTGGATTAGAACATGGGCTTTCCTGTGATCTAACTGTATAGAAAGGCAACCATATAGGAAGGATAAGCACTGTCAGTATTAAGAGTTATCATCAAAAGAAGGTGTAAAAGAAAACTTGACAAGCATGTTTACTTTGGGTCTTACTCTGAGTTACATACAAGAGCAAAAAATCTTACTTCAGACAGTAAAGCATGGGCATTACTCTGTCCAGCACTGGGCCTGTTTCCTGTAGACATACAGCTGTAATAAACCTACATGCTGAGCTTTATTAAAACTTACGAATTCTTTAGCAGTTCTGGGAGCTATAGATTGTAACTTGGCTAGATATTTACCTCCACCTTAAAATGAAAAATAGCTTTAAAAAGCCAGAGCAACATTTCATTCCTTAAGTATGTAATTCAGCAGGCACAAAACTCCAAGTATAAAGCAACCAAAGGTGATGTAAATAAAAATAATCTACCAATGACCTAAAAGACAAACGAATATGTGAGGGGAAAGGACTAGTTAAGGTACCAGACTGGAAAGAAGTATCGTTATGTACTCTCCTCCAAGGAGCATGACCTTGATTAAGCAGCAGTGACTCAGTCTACTCACCCAAGAAATGAGAATATAGACTAAGCTCCTAAAAACACTATAAAAGTATTAAGATTTTCTAACGGTGATTCAAGAGGTGTTAAAAGTAATTGACTGAACAGGAGTACATCTCATAGAGTGTGCAGACACTGCATTTTTTTCCCCATGAGTGTGCTACCCATGATGCACAGCTTGCCCACACTCTTTTGAAAGTGCAGCCCTCAGCATCTGACCAGAATAAGCTTATTAAGCCATCAAGCAAAGGTTTTAAAAATGTGAGATAGAGCTGACTGGCTATCTTCAAATGCCTGTGTCTGCCACCACCTGGCTGGGCCAGAAGCATCTACCCAGATATAATCCGCACATAAGAAATTTATCTGCAGCTATTTATCTTCTAAGCTTCCTTACACCAGAGGAGATCCAATAAGGGACAACCAAACACTAAAAAACCTTGCAAACACAGCTAGCAGGAATTCCTGTAGAGACAAAAAATGAGGTAGTTTTATGTACATATTTGGAAAGTGTCCTTCTCCACTGCCCTTAAGATTTTTGATCTGTAGAGGGGAAAAACACCCCAAAAAACTCCTAGCTGCCATAGGTGTAAAAAAGAATCCTCCCAAATAAGGATGTACTAACCAATGCAGTGACCTGAGCTTGCACAACCCCTAAAACCATAAATGCAGGAGGGACACCCCTCCTTCATCCTCCAATAACACCACAGTCTGCTGCATAAAATGTTTTGCCACTCAATAAAAAATGGACCTTGGATTCTGGATCAACCTCTTAGAACAGCAGAGGAGCAGCAATACCAGAATCTGGTCCACCCCTTCTCTCACAGGGAATCAGTTTTTTAGACTGTGAAACAAAGCCAAAGGTATCACGGGCATCCCAGCGCTCCACAGTCACCCTGTCTCCCTGGCAGAGGATGTCTCGGCTTCGGGCACAGGTACCACAGGGTGCTGCAGCAGTGATGGAAGAGCAATGCTGCCATCTGCAGACAATCAGAACTATAGCCTTCACCTAGGCAGGCACTGCACAAAAAGATGTTCAACGTTCCATGACTTTCAAATTTCTAAACATTTTCTCTTACAGGTTCAGTTTCTTTAAAATGAGTTTAAGCTGACTACTAATAGACTCTGCCTGCTACCAGGACAAAGCAAAGAGTGTGTTTTAAGAGCAAGAGCAGAACAATTACAGTAGTAACAAAATGCCCAACATGCTGTCTTGCTAAGGATACTCAGCAGACTGGTTTCTGCAGATTCAGAAAAAGAGCTTTATAAAATTTCTTCGGTAGGATTCTTGAAGAATGGCAGACCACACAGGGAAGGATGAAAAGTCTGGGTTTATTTAGAAGATTAAAAGTTCAGCTGAAACCTCCTTGCAAATGCTGAACAGTACATGGCACGGAAAACTGCATCAAAAATTCTGCTCATTGATGAAAATACTGAAACTACTCTGACATTAGTATGAGATGAGCACTGCTACTGAACTTTTACCTGATGGTATGGAACGTTAGAGGACTGTGTGATTCATAAAAGGACTCTTAACAAAAAAAGTATGATATTCCATGTTTATACTATAAACACAGCAGACAAAGACCCTCCCCCTTCCAGGAAGATGCTCTATGTGCAAAAATACAACTAGAGTGATACAAAATAATCAAACGCAGCATAATTAACAGAATAACATTCAGATGCTTTATTGGATAAGAAGAAAGGCCAGGAGGTGCTTTAGGACATATTAACAGATGGGCTACAGATCTGTTCATCTACTCATCACATTCCAACACAGCTCATCAAGAGAGACCTGAAAGAAGTTTTAAAAGTTCATATTCAGGGAAAGTATCATGGGACAGGGAGGACAGGGGTAGGGAAAGAGACCCAGCATCCTCACCACAAAAGGAACCAATAAAGGAACCTCTCTTACCACTCAAGGTCTGTGTGGAGATTATTTTGGTCTACTTACATTGGTTAAGTCACCTGTTAGGTTAGTTTGTACCTAAAGTGTTTTCTAGTACTAACTTGCTTTTTGAAAAGCAGACAGAGATAAAGCACTTTTTACTTTCAAAGCTCTCTATGACAATGATGTCAGTTCAGCATCCCTGTGAGGTAGGCAAAAATTAGCTGTTTTCTGAGACACAGAGAAGTTAAATGACTTCCTCAAAGCCATGGTGAATAATGTGTTACTTATCCTTAAAAACGTGGAATGATACTGTTTTTCACAGACAGGGAATTGGAGGCAACCAGCATCTGCTAGTAAGGAATTACTTCATTTTCATCTCATTCTTACTATTAAAATGCTTTGTATCATCCCCCTCACCTTCAAAAGTGTACATGCACATGTACTAGTGAGTTCCTCCTTCATCTCTGTAACAAAAAGCACTGGTCCTTTCCAGCAGTAAGCAGACATCCTATAGAGGGGCCTTTTCCCTGCTAGTAAAAGGAAAACTACTCCACCAGTGATCATATCCTAGATCTTTCAACCATTACAATTACAGATATCACAAGATGTAAGCCAAGTATTAGTTGCTTTTAGGAATTTATCTTGAGTTCTCTAGTTCATGTAAAAAGAGTAGAAAAAGATAACTATCCATTCTTTTAAACTGATAGCTATAGGAGAACAAGCTACCATAAAACAAAGCACACAGCTCCTACAAAGGGTAGTAACAAAGCTGTGCTGGGATTAACTTATTAAACCCACATATCCCCAGTTGCAAGGTTAACAGGTTCACCAGCTCAGACCATATCCCTAGGCTTTAGCCTTGCAGAAAAGTGAAGTGGGTCTCAGAGCCAGGCTCTTCTTTATTCTGTAGGTCCACAAAGAAGGAACAGTAGACACTGTGTTGTGTATGTCTGTATTGAAAACAGTTTCCAAAACCTTCTGGAAGGTTCCTCCATCCAACTGAACTGAACTTTTGCATTTTCTCCTCATGTTTCTAATCTAAACAAGTATTTTGCTGTAGAAAGCAGCACACAGTTGCTGAAGTCCATCTTCTTATCTTGTGCCTAGTCAGATTAGAGATCATCTGCCCAATTTTAATAAAAGATGAAACTGTGGCTCATAAAATACACCTGCAAAGAATCCTTCCAGTTGACTACAGCACAGCTGTAAAGCAGGAGACCAACAGCTGAATAACATGAAGACAAAAAACAGTCACTTAACTGTCTATACCATGTAATCTTGTACCATCAATTCAGCTTTACTACTGTCAGTACACTCCACTAATACAACACTCAGCACCCTCAGATGAAGACAAGGGTGTAACTTACCCACGACAGATGCAGGATAACACCATGTTAGTTTATTGCTCCTGTTTAAAAGCCCTTCATATAGTGGCTTAGCACACTGCTGCTTGGTTCAAAATCAAGGTTGTGCTCCAGGCACCAGCAGCTCTAGTTCAACACCTGTATCAACTCCTCTCAAGCTTTCCACAACTCGTGTAAACAAAGTTTTCACCAAAACCCTGCACACAGGAAAGGAATACTTTTTCTTCAACACAGAAGAGAATTCAGTTGCCACTGAGCAACATGGAACGGATCAAATTAATCTTTGCACTGGAAATCACACTCTTCCCAGCTGTGCTTGGCATGTTTTTCACACTGCTACATAATTGCTGAAACAATCAGTTCTCCAAATGGCCACAATAATATTAAGTGGCAAGATCTGCAGGAGAAAACAAAACACCACAGTAAGGCGCAGGAGGGGAAAAAGAGGTGGGGAACTTCACCTCAGAGCTAACTTAACAATTAGACGTGATTCAGCTACACAAACTCTGGGGTCTATTAGGAAAAATCTTGTTAACTAAAATGGTTTCTTCCCGTTTCCAGTCTATGCAGAGACAATGCAATAATCTGGATTCTTTTTTCTAACCCTGTATCTTTCTCCTCTGCTCAACTGGGCTTCTTTTTTGGGCTTCTTTTATGTAGTAAGATATCTGACTATAACACTCCAGGCCTCTAAATAAACAGGAAATGACAACTGAATTTATTTTTTTTCTAACTAAGAATGTATTTTTCCACTCTTGTAGCCATTAATCCATATCCAGTGCTTCCCCTTAACTCCAAGATTCATCTTGGAGAATAAATTCTAAGCAAATTAAAAAATGGCAACCACTTGTTTTTCTGTGCATTGAGGGCTTTTCAGTTGCATGATGTGCATTTACAGCTTCAGCTTTCGTAGTAGAATACGAATTTACTGGTTTGGGCTTAAAGTTTGTGCAGTGGGCTATTTGTGCTCCACCAACATGCCACAGAGATACATAATTTTGACATTTCTAGACTATAAGGACCAAGAAGAAGCAACAGTTAATGAATCAGTATTTAGTGCATTTCAGGGGGCTTGGAAAGGAAAGCTCAAAATTTGGCTAGGAAAAAAAACCAACAAAAAATTAAAACATATAACAGATGAAGATGAACTACGTTCACAAGTGAGTGAAGTAATAGCACCTACATCGTTGTGATACTAAATGTTTGGCAGTGTTTTCTGGACTGGACTTTTTGACCATGGTTAAGAAAAGAAGTCATAAGAGCAATCATTGTGCTTGTGGAGGGAACAAAGAGTTTGTGTTTGAGGCTCGATCTCACTTTCATTGAGTTGACAGTGAAAAAATTCAGTGGTAGAAGGATGAAGTTCTTTAAACATTTCCTTGTCCTCACGTCACCCTGCTCCCCCTGAGGCAAAGCTGCACGGTTTACCACTTCCAAAGAACTGACAAATCACTTTTTTAAAGTCTCTTGCACAAGCTAACCAAGACCAGAGATTGTAACGTTCACATACAATCAATAGCTCAAGAGAGTCTCTCCATTCTTCCCACTGTCCACAGTGGGCCATCTACCCACAACATCCACTGTTAATACTGCACGTGAGGCCTGACCCTACAGCCCCTGTCACAGTTTGGGCAGAGCACCGGCTGGTGCCAGCGTAATGCCAAAAACATAGAAAAGCCCCAGGAGGAGGTTGAGCTTGGCTGTCCGCTGAGGGATTTTGTTGAAGTTCTGACTCCGGAACTGCCTCTCCAGTGAAAATGCCATCGGGATGGTGAGCAGCGGCAATGCCATGCTGATGGTATAGCGTGTGGCCAGCACACAGAAAATCAGGTAGGGCAAGAAGAGCAGCACGGTGTAGAGAATATAGGAGAAGGCAGGGCCGATGAGGATGGCCAAGGTGACAATACCCGCCTGCCGGTCAGACTCCATGTCTCGGGTGTTGTTGCTGTGCAGGATGGCCTCAGTGCTGAGGGCCAGCGGGATGGCGTAGAGCAGTGGTGAGACAGACAGATAACCAACCTGCACAGCATGGGCAAACATGACAGCCAGGGGCCCAAAGGTAATCAGGATCACCACGTCTCCAAGTGCAACATATTTAAATCCAATTCCTGTGGCAAGACACAAGAATAAAATGAAGCATCATCAAACAACTCAAATGACAGAAGAGAATGGGCAATATAACAGATCAGCCCTTCCACAGGATTATTGTGAAATGAGCAGTGTACATGTAGCTATGGCTGAGAAGCATATTTTGTCTTTTCTAAAGACAATAAAGTAAATGCAGCTTCTGATTTTCTGCAGTCGAACAATGTAACAGAAACTCAGGGCCAGGTCCTAACATCCACCTTCACATCTAGAAGTACCTATTTCCACATAAACCTACAGAAATAAGGTACTCTCTAGTGTGCTCACACATCCTAGAACCTGATTCTGAAGAAATACATGAAATGCTCAGAACAAAATGCAAAACTGACAAGGTTCTTTTAAGGATACTGTTTAAAAGTTTGACAGTTTGCAACTGAGCTTCTTTTAATTTTCCTAATAATTATATTTGTATCTACACAACACAGGAAGCCAATAAAAATATCCTCATCTTATTAAGAACAAAGACAAACTGTTCTACATTCATAATGAAACTCCACCTAGAAAATGACAACAAAACATTCCAAAATAAAGTAACAGATTACAACAATGGAAAAGAACATATGCAGTGAACTGTTACTGCCAAGGTATAGGAGACACACATCATGAGAAGTTTCAGCAATAACTCTGATGAGCATCTAAAGCCATGTATGCAAACAAGATGTAAATAAGACAATGTCTCAACACCACATTTCAATTGAAGAACTTGCGTGCCTCATCCCACACCTTCCCACAACAATCAAAGGCAAAGAATACAAGTTTACGTACCAATAGTCCAGAAAATGCCACCAAATATTTTTATGGAGATTAACTAGACTTGTGTCTTCCACAGATCCTCCACAAGTCAGCTAATTCTGTCACGTTTACGTTGATTCACAGCCAAGGGGATACAGCACTTACCTCCAGTATAAAGGAAGGAGCTGGAAAGTCCTCCGAAGTAGATCAGGGCCAGGTGCTCCAGCTTGAGCGTTGAGACAGCGTAGAGCCCAGCCGCACAGATACAGCCCACGGTGTAAAGGAAGACTCCAAACCGCACTACGTCCTGAGGCTCTAGGATCTGGTCCACCAAAGTCCTGTCGTCACTCTTCTTGTGATCGATGCCTTTGGAGAAGTCGTAGTAGGTGTTCACCAGGTTGCCGGCCCCGTGCACAGCCAGGACGGTCACGGCGCTGCCCACCAGCAGCCCCGGGTCCAGCGCTCCCTCGGCCCGGTACGCCAGGGCGCTGCCGAGGGCCACGGGCGTGAGGGAGGCACTGAAACTCCACGGCCTGAGCGCCAGCACATAGGCCGCGCACTTCTGCCTCCAGGTGCCGGGGGGGGCCCTCTCGGCGCCCGCCAGCGCGGCGCCGGCGCCGTTCCTCTCGCTGCCGCGGGGGCTCTCGGCGCTGATGCTGATCTTCTGCGCCAGCTCCGCGGGCCCCATGCTCTGCCCGCCCCCCCGCCTCACCGCCGCAGCACCTGCAAGGGGAGGGGCCGCTGTTACCCGGCGGGGAAGGGGAAGGGGAGGAAGAGGAGGAGGAGGCGGCGCCGCCGTGGCCGCGCGGGGCGCCTGAGGGGAAGCGCGCGCCGCCCTCACCCCCCCGCCCCCACCGCCCGGTCCCGGCCTCCGCACCGCCCCCGCGCCCTCACGGCCCCGCGCAGAGCGTTCCGCAGAGCGTTCCGCGGGGGGTCGCGTACCGAACGACCCCGCCGGCACCTCCCGGAGCCCCGTGTAAGCGCTAAGGCTGCGAGGGGTCGCTCTGAAGCGCACACACCCGCCCTGCTACACGCGCCGCTAC